>CM052443.1:3657871-3755873 GCA_028533085.1 Varecia variegata | reverse complement strand
GGAGATTGAGACAGCTGTCGGGAATGGAAGCTGCTATTCTAAACCACTCGCTGCAGAATTCTCACTCTGGGTGTCAGGACAGAGTCGTATTTAGTCACTCTCCCTCCGCTTCTGTATCGGAAGAAATGATAACCAGATCCCAGAGAAAGTCCTTTTTATTCATTTTGTCCAAGTCTAGAAAATACTGAGTTTCCCTAAATCAGTGGTTTTATTAACAGTGAAATCCTTTATTCCAATGATAATTTACAGTGTGAGCCTTTTCCAGAATCTTTACATGCAGAGCTGAAAACCCTTCACTCTGGTGAAGACAGGAGCAGGGCTGGGCTCCAACTTTCCATCATCTTCCTGCCTGTCCCCTGCTTTCTCTGTAGGATTCCAGCGTCCCCTGGAGCAGAGTTAGAAACCCGGGATGCAGATGAGAAGGGCTTCTCTGAAACAGGCACTCAGACCTGACTGCAAAAGCCACATCAACTGTGTATCCCTCCTCCACCACTGGGGCCACCAATGTCCTGTGTGCACCTGAGTGTCACACACAGTGTCACATACCTGCTCAGATCGTTCCTGCTGCCTGCAACGATTTTCACGTCCTGGTAAACCTCCACGCAACCTTAGAAGTTCAGGCCAAAGGTTTTGACCTCAGAAAAAGAAATAATCCCTTCTTCACATTTCTTGTGTACGTCAAGGCCAGGACATTTCACAGAATGCTGTGGTTAATTCCATCTTGTTTACTTCCGCTAGTAAACTTTGCCTTTTTTGACACTCAGCAACACATCCTCAACAATTTGTATGGTGTCTAGAATAGAGTAGCCTAAATTGTGTCAACTGTATTTGAATTGAACACTTCCTTAAAACAAGCACATATACTGAAATGCAGGTCTGCCAGACTTCAGGAGGAAAGTATAGAAACCCCTCCTTGTTCTAGGGGTATACCTATTTACCATGAACAGATGAACTGGAGAAGAAAATTCTGGAAGCTTACAAGCCACATTTAGAACCATAAATTTTGGAGGTGATAGAAACAATATCTGCAAGTTCTAGTGTTACCTGTCTGATTCTGATGCAAATGCTGAAACTGTTACTCTAAGGAGGAGGTGATTGTATCTAATATATCCTGTGCCACATGTACAATGCTGGTCTTATGAAATTACAGTGAAGCTGAAAAATTCCTGTTGCCTAGTGATGTCATGGCCATCCCAACATGGTAGTGCAGCACGCTGCTCTCGCGTTCATGGTGATGCTGGTGTAAACAAACCTATTGCACTGCTAGCCATGTAAAAGTCTGCCACATACAATTATGAACAGTACATAATACTTGGTAATGATAATAAACTATTGCCATCATTGGTTTATGTATTTACTAGACTATACTTTAATCGTTCTGTTAGCATATTCCTTCTACTTATTAAAAAAAAGTTAGCTGTAAAACAGCCTCCCACAGGTCCTTGGGGAGGGATTCCAGAGAAGGCATCATCATCACAGGAGACGACAGCTGCATGTGTGTAACTGCCCCCAAACATCTTCCAGTGGGACACGTAGAGGTGGAAGACAGTGTTATTGATGATCCTGACCCTGTGGAGGCCTAGGCTAATGTGTGTGTTTGTCTCTTAGTTTTTAACAAAAAATTTAAAAAGTAAAAAAAAAAAAAATTAAATTTGAAAATAGAAAAAAGCTTATAGAATAAGGATATAGAGAAATATTTTTGTACAGCTGTATAATGTGTTGTTTTTCAAGCTAAGTGTTATTACAAAAGAGCCAAAAAGTTTTAAATAATTTAAAAGTTTATAAAAGTAAGTTTATGAAATAAACTTACTGTAAGATTAATTTATTATTGAAGAAAGAAAATTATTTTTATAAATGTAGAGCAGCCTAAGTGCACCGTGCTTATGGAGTGTGGAGCAGTGTACAGCAACGCCCGAGGCCTCACGTTCACTCAGCACTCGCTCACCGACTAACGCACACCAAGCTTTAGTCCTGCAAGCTCCGTTCCTGGTAAGCGCCATATACAGCAGTATCATTTTTAAATCTCTCATACTGTATTTTTACTATACCTTTTCTATATGTAGATACACAAATACACATGTAGATACACAAATACTTCCCATTGCGTTACAATTGTCCACAGTATTCAGCACAGTGACACTGCACAGGCTTGCAGCCTAGGGGCAGTGGCCATACCACACAGCCCAGGTGTGCAGGGGGCTGTACCTCAAGGTTTGTGTCAGCACCTACTGTGATGTCTGCAATGACGAAATGGCCCAACGACACGTTTCTCTGAACGTATCCCTGTTGTGAAGCAACTCATGGCTATAGTTAGAGCATCTGCTCCTCCTAGTAACATTGTGTTTGAGGTTTCTGAATAAAGCAATTCTACCCCCTGGCATATGAAGTCCAACCCTGTAGAAGATTGGTTCCGACCCAGACATTTACTGCAACCAAGATTGACATAAGTGTTTATATCTGACCTCCAAGAGGGAGTACAACAACGCGACATTTCATCCTGAGTCCAACGGAAGAGCGAGCCCACCAGGACGGCACCTCAGTGCCTCAGCACACCTGCTGCCCTCGGACCAAGAGCACCTGCATCGCTTGGAACCACTGCAGACGCCAACCCCAGCAGCAACCGGAGCTCCCCGAGCACTTGCAAAACTAGGTCTTCAGGAGAATCTAAAGTAATCTCCTTTGATGTAGGAATTAATCTAGTGGACGCAGGGTAGAGGGATAATGGATATAATCTCTGCACTCAGGTCAGGTGTTTTATATGATGTCATGTCACTCCCCATCTTAAACCCTCAATTTCCCTTAGGACAAAATCTAAAATCCTGATTGCAATTCCTCTCCAGCCCCATCTGCCACCCTCCCTGGCCTTTAAGGCCCCTCCTGTGTTCCTGCCCCAATGTGCTAAGTCCCCACCCCTCAGCACCTCGGCAGGCAGCGCTCACTCTGCACTCAGCCCCCACTCCCCACTCAGCCCCCACTCCCAGCAGAAAGGACACGTCTTCAGTTTTCAGCACAGCCGTCCTCGCAGCAGCCCCAGCCTAAAGCAGGACCCAGTCACAGTTCAGTAGGCAGCATTTTTCTTCTTCCTTGCCAGTACATAAATGATGATATATTTTAAGGGTAATTGTATCTTAGAGTCAATAAAATAAGATAACTCTTAAGTTGCTTGAATAACTGGGTATGTGGTCGTGTCCTTTACTAAACTGTAGAGGAGAGAGAGAAAGATTGATTTTAAAGTGCTGGAAGAGAGAAAGCTAACATTACTCTAACACTAAAATCTAAAATTAACAGAAAAGAGAATTAGACTGTAGCTCCATTTTATTTACGTGGTAGATGTAAAAACTCTAAATAAAATACTTTTAAACCCAAGTCAATATAACATTAAAAAATATTATTCTGTGATCAAGTAAAAATTTAAGGACAATAGAACATTAGGAAATACATAAATGAATCATATCAAAAGATTAAGACACTAAGAAAAATATGATAGAATTAAATATCTACTCCTGAAAAAACTTCTTGGGAAACCAGAAATTATAAGATGCTTTTTTAAACTATTATGAAAAACCACTATTATTTAAAACACCTTTCAAAATTCTAGCCGATGTAGCAACACCTGGCACAAAATAACTACAATGGCCAGAAAGGGGGACAAAATGGCTTTTCTAGCCATGGAAATGGATTGGTCAACATGACAAGGAAGGGTGGAGGGAGGCCAAGGGAAGGAGGAAAAGTATTTACGGAGGCGTGTAATGTGTAAACTATGCTGTGTTAACCATCTTATGTATACTTATGTCATTCAATTCTCCCAACAATCCTGCAGAATATATTAAAAATAAATATATAGAACATACAAAAAGTCCAGTTGTGCAGCCGAAACCAGGAAAATAGACCAAAATCCTTTATTATACATCAGCAATAAACAATTAGAAAATATGACTTAAAAAATCAATTTACAACAGCAACTTACAAAATAAAATACCTTTGAATAGGCCTAACCAAAAGTGAATTAGTAATTAGGAATCTTTTTAAATATAAAACTTTACTGAGAGAGTAAAACAAATGTTTGAATAAAAGGAGAAACATGCTGTGATACTTAATGACAAGCAGCATATTGGAAGAATAAAAATTCTTCCAAAAAATTAATTTATATATTAATTTTCATACCAATCAAAATCTCAATGTGAATTTTAGAGAATAACAGAGTGAGATATGCAGGAGCCAAATAAGAAACATAGCTGATCTCATGGAGGCAGCGAGTGGAATGATGGCTGCCAGAGGGTAGGAAGGGGATGGTTAGTGGGCGCAAAAATATAGCTAGATAGTTAGCTAGCATGAACAATGCTTGAGAGCACAACAAAGTGACTATGATCAACAACAAGTTAGGGTATACTTTAAAATAACTAAAAGAGTGGAATTGGAATGTTCCTAACATAAAGAAATGATAAATGCCCGAGGTGATGGATACCCCATTACCCTGATTTGATTAATTCACATTGTATGCCTGCATCAAAACATCACATGTACCCTATAAAGATATACAGCTATAATGTATGCATAATAATTAAACATTAAAAAATTTAAAAAAATATAATAGAGTGATTATCAAACTGATGTGAAAGCACATATACAACAGCAAAGAAAACTTAAAATTAGAAGGAAGGGAAATTTTTCTTATACTAAGTATTTTTAACATCATAATAATTAAACACCAAGTCACAGATAGATAAATATCATAATATCAGTAGCTCAGAAAGAGAATTAATGCAAATACATTGATTTATTTTAGAAGTCAACAGATACGGTGCACAGCTATGGGCCAAATGCTACACTGTTACAGGTCCACATCAGAAAACAAAACCTCATGAGTCTTTCAGTCCAGTGGGGAAAATAGATAATAAACTAGAAAAAATATATATATATAAAAAAAATTTAAATTTTTAACACAAGCTATGAAGCAAAAGAACAGGAAACACAAAGCCAAAGTAATGGGTTGGAGACATCTTCCAGGTCCAGGTCAAGGAGAGCCTCAGTGAGGTTTATGAAGCCACGTGAGGATGCCATGAGCTTACCCACGACAAATCCAGGTCTGGTGGTTCAAAGCTCACGGACTGCACACGGCAGCATGCCCAGGCCAAAATTGCAGTGGCTCAAAAGACACCCTCTGATTTGTCAGTTCCAAGTCCTGGACTTAATGCTTGGCCTAAAGAGGCAGGAATTATAAGGGATTTCATCAGTTTTCAAATCTCTTCTTAATAACATTGTAGGAACTAACTTACTAGGATGTGTGTTGACTCTCTCTTGTGCTTTTTTGGTTAGTCTGCTTAGCTCTCTCTTTCTGTCTGTACTAGTTAGAGAGAAGTCTTAGAAGCAGTTAGTGATATTAGCTATAATATATTATTTTATAATATGTAATAGCCACAACTATTTGCCTGGCTTTTATATGCATTATATTTAATTCTCCCAAAAATCCTTTAAGTCAGGTTAAGCCAGAACAGGACTATGGCATCTGAGATGGAATAGGAGTGCTATTGAGAAATATCCAGGCTTCCTGCCCTACCCCCCACCACGATGCACCTGTGTTTATTACAACCGTGAATGGCCAGAGTTTTCTTGCTTACAAAACGCAACCTTACCCTTGAACTAAACTTTAAACCAACCCATTTTTGTATTCAGATCATCTCCTTTACATAGGGCTATCCTCTCTATTGAAATGGAGTGCAAAGAATTTTAAGTCGACCAACTCTGGCAGAAACTATAAAAGAGAAAATGGCAAAATATATTTTTAGCTTAATAAAATTTATTTTAAGGAACACTTACTATTTACTTTATAGATGATTTAAGTAAAACTTTTATCTACTAAGTGCATATATTTTTGAAAATTTAATAACTGCCTATTTCAACTCCAATAATTGAAGTAAATACAAAAAGCATTGTGACGATAGCAGTTCCAAGAAACTCCGTGTGTTTTCCCATTCATAACTGTCTTGTCACTGACACACCATTAAGATGTGTGACTTGGTGAATGACCAGAATTGCTTTTACAAAAAAAAAATAGTTAAACCTAACGGTGGCTATTTTCTGTATACAGAAGTGTGTTTGTCTCAGTATTTTTCTTGAAGCTATACTGTGCTTAAACAGAAGGAATCCATGAGTTTGGATTCCTTCATCCCGAGTCCATGATGTACTTACTGCCCAAACCACACTTCTGTGTATTAAAGCCTTTCCTGCTGTTGTATCTGACCCTCTTTGAGGTAAACAGTAGAGGTGAGTGTCATCTTTATATCACAGATTGAACATTTATGTTTGAGGCTCCCTAGCCCAAGGTCTCAGGGAATTTAGGCAAAAGGCAATTAGTGGACAGAAACAATTTTTAAATTCATTCACAGCTAAATGGCTCCTCATGATCGAGCACTTGCCCTGTTCCAGACACTGTTGCAATCCCTCGTCGTGTGTTAACTCATGTAATTCTCGCAACATCCCCGGGGGAGTACTGCTGCCCTCATTTTACCAGTGGGGAAATTCCTGCTGGGAGACAGGAGGAAGATGGGGGCAGGGAGAAGTCATCTACCTTTGCAATCCAGTGTGAGAAGTGTCGTCAAGGGACCACACCATATCAGTAATTACCAAGAAACCCTGAAGACAGAAGAGCTGCCAGAAGACTGGAGATGGCAAGTATTTTATTCCAGATGAGGAGAAACAATGCAACTCAGAAACTACTGGTCAGGAGGATGCGTGCTGATACCCGGCAAAGTTTTAGGAATGCTTTTTAATCGAGTGTTATAAAGGTAAAAAGGTGCTTGCTCGGAACCAGAGTGAGTTATTCAGTGAAATTGTCTCTAAATTGGATACGTTGGAAAATACGGAGAATATCAAAGAAATTATGTGAATTGATTTCAGCCAGACACTTGGACAAGAATTTTTAACAATGTTATTGGATCTTATGAGGAAATGTGGTTTAGAAAATACCTGAGTGAATTTATATCTGGCTGAATAAATAATGATATGAAAAATCATTCTTATCAACCTCTAGAGGAAGCTCCAGAGAGAATTTGGTAGTTGGATGAAGATATAGGAATCTTATTAAGCATCCTTTAATAAGGCTGCTTATTAAATTTGCAGTTGACACAAACTAAGATAGATGGCAAGTGCCTCAAATGACACAACTGAGGTTCAAAACAATCTTGATAGCTATGAATGAAGGACTGAAACATGACATTTAACAGGGATATCTTGACCAAACATTCATTTTGGTTAGAAAAGAAAATGTCTATTTTGTTCTAGCATACCATAAGCTCAAGATGAATAAAGAATATGCCACGACAATTTTAATACACTCTAATAAAAAATAATGCCAAAAATAAAGGTAACAAAACACTAACTGTGGCGTATGCCATTTACATCCCATCTGGATGATTCTGTTCTGGTTTGGATTCCCTGTTTTATTATAAAAGGAACATCAACAAATGAATTTCCCCAGAAGAAGATGATAATGTTGATGAGAGTTCTAGAAACCCTTCCACCTGAAGGATGAAGGGATGGGGATGAAGTATGTTAGCTGCCTTCAAATATTAGAAGGATTGCATAGAAGGAATGAAGGAATGCTCTTGTAAAATTCAATTCCATTGTGTCACTCTCCTGCTTAAAACATTTTCATAGTTATCCACCACTCTTAGCATTTAAATTTCCTTCCTTGACTTATAAAAGCCTGACAGTTGTGGTCCCACCTGCCTCTGCAGCCTGTTTTCTTACCAAATTCTCCATTCCCATCCAGTGTCCCCAAAACTCTTCAACCACCAACGACAATATATTCTAAGCTTTAGTGATACTGAAATTTATTCCATTCCTCAAAAACCAATTCTCTCCTGCTCTGTCTCTCTCTTGCTGTTCCCATTTCTGGGGACACTGTTCCTCACTCTCTTCACTGAATTCAACTTATGTATCCTTCAGGTCCCAGCTTGATAACGTCCTCTAGGATGCTTCCTTGGCCCCCATATCTTCCTACACAAAGACAAAACTAGGCTAGGGACTTCTCTGTACTCTCAGAGCACAGTGTCCTTTCCCTGGGATGACACTCTTTGCACTGCGTTCTCACTACCTGCGACCCCCTCACAAACCAGACCTCATCAGCTCTGTGAAGACACAGGTCCAGGTCTCTCTCTTTCATTATTACATCCTCAGTATCTAAGTGCAGAAAAAGGATTCAATCAATAAATATTCTATTTTTCAAAATGGGACAAATGTAAGACCAACTTGGGAAAATAGCACGAAAGAAAAAATTGCTCAAATTAAAGAAGAACTTCCCTGTTCTTTGCTTTAGTCTCCTGCATTGAGAAACCCAGGCTCCTCCCGACCTTTGGAGCTCAGCTCCGTCAAGACTCTTTTCTCATCTATGTTAGGAAAGAACATTGTTTGGCTCTTGGGACCCCAGCCCTAGACAGGCTTAGTGCTCTCCTGCTGTTTGCTGCACCCCAGCTAATTTATAAATTAACGAGAGAATTTTTTCTTTTATTCTCGAGGCAATTTCTTAGAGGAATATGTGTTCTGTCTGAATGATTGCCACTTCACATTCTGAATCTAAATGCTTCTCCAGATACTGAGGTTTAACAGTATTAATAAATTTATTTACAATACACCATATTTGGCATGTCAAAAATAAAAAAATTATTTGTTAAGAACAAATAGTTTCTTCAAAAATATATATTTTCACTTCGTGAAAACTTTTAGGGCTAACAAAGTATACTAATTAAGTGTGTGGATCCGATAACATTTTATTCAGAACTTTACTTTTATCTTGTAAAGTAAGAATATAACAGAAATTATTTAAGTGAGTAATCTCCTAACCCACATTATCATATTAATAAGGTTGCATTTTATTTATAGCTTATACTCCCCAAACATATGTGAGATGGGAACGTTACTAAGTCCCTCTTCCAAATTTAACTTGTAAAGAAATGTGCAGGTATGTGAGTAGTTGATTTATACCAATATCAGTCAAAAATTTCCCATCTCAAAATTTAAAAAAAAGATATTCTGGCCAAAATATTCTTTGTCCATTGTCTTTTCATCTGCTTGAAGTATAAAGTATTCATTTTGAACTGGAAGCCCAGAGGCAACTGGGGAAGCACATTAGTTTAAGAGATTCCATTTGGGGTGAGCCTGGAGGTCACACCACTCTTGGTGTTGTCATTTTTGTGTTCTGACTCTAATGCCCACTCAGTGGCAGCCGGCCAACTTCCCTACAGAGATCACTCTGGGGAAGGGATTGGGAAGCATTAAAGAGCTTAAGAAAGGAAAAGATAATTACAAAGTGTCCAGTTCATTTTATAAAAGCCTAGTAAAGTCTCATAATAAAATGTCTAGATTATAAATTGTGGGATTATCTTTTACAGCAAACTGTAAACTGATTATTCCAAATAATATAGGGAAAATAAATTTCTTTATCTGCATTTAATCTCTACACAATATAAACTTTTCAATTATCCTGAAAGTGCACAGGACTTAATTTTTTTTATCTGAAAAGAGCATTGTCTGAATGAATTATGCCCATAAATTTCTGTGTTATGTTTAGTCTTAAAAAAATTAGGTGAAAATTTATTTGCTGAGAGTCTTAAGTCATTAATGCCAGAGTCTTCATGGTATCCCAATATCCTACCACTATAACATAGAAAATGTGACATTTTAATTAACCATAATGTCCTCAGAATAAGAGTTCACTTAATAGAGATCTGCCTTTAATTTGAGTTTAAATTGTATGAACCTCCCTCAAGTGCTGCTGTTGATTTTATTAAAAGCAATCCCATGGCCTGGCATGGTGCCTCACGCCTGTAATCCTAGCACTCTGGGAGGCCAAGGTGGGTGGATTGCTTGAGCTCAGGAGTTCGAGATCAGCCTGAGCAAGAGCCAAACCCGTCTTTACTAAAAATAGAAAAATTAACCTGGCATCGTGGAGCACTCCTGTACTCCCAGCTACTTGGGAGGCTGAGGCAAGAGTATCACTTGGGCCCAGGAGTTCGAGGTTGCAGTGAGCTATGATGATGCCACTGCACTCTACCCAGGGATAGAGAGCAAGACTCTGTCTAAAAAAAAAAAAAAAAAAAAAAGGAATTTTGGGAAGTTATTTTTACTGTCTCTTCTCAATGTGAGAGCTTTTATTTCTCACACATTCAAAAGGCACTGGAAAGGTTAGGAAAAAAAAACCCTACCAAAATGTTGCACTAATGCTACTGTCCAAGGTACTCACAAATGTTGCACTAATGCTGCTGTCCAAGTATTCACGAATGTTGTGCTAATGCTGCTATCTGAGATACTCACAAATCTTGCACTAATGCTGCTGTCTGAGGTATTTACAAGCACACTATGTAGAGTTCAGCTGAAACTGAGACAACCATGAAACAGAAACAATTTAGGAAAACACTTGCAAAACCACATTTCAAGTGACTCACATACTGTCCTCCTTAATTCTGCAGATCTTGCTTCAATCCCCCAGCACACAGTGTGATATCAGGGAAATATTTTTCCTAAGTGAAGTAGTGTCTGAATCGGTATCTTTTAAAAGACTCATTGTGGAAGCTATATAGTTATTCAAATGAGGCAGCTATTGTTCTAAACACATTTAAAAATTAGCTTACAAGAATATCTTTATGTAGCAGTACACAAACCACACAATAAAAACATCAGGTTCATCACTTTTATGTACCCAGTTTTACTAATCCAAAACGATTCTGTTTGCCTTGAATGTTCTCATCATTCAGTACCGTTGGTTTTATTGTTATCCCTCTAGTGTCTTTACAGACCTCAAACTTACTCTCTGATGATGAAAATTTACTGTATCTAAGAATATTCAAAAAAGCCTGTCAAGATTCTGAGGGGCATCCCAGATAATCTCCACGTCATCTTCTGAACTGAAACACCTCCACAGAAGCATGCAGCCACTTAAGGTGATTGCTGTGAAAGGGATGTTGCTTAGATTGATGTCAATTATAGGAAATAATTAAGGAACTAATTTGCCCAAATCTATTAAGGTAAATCAGTTGCAATATTGTGTGAGATTGGATGGAACATCTAGAATTTTTTTCCATGTTGCTTGATATACTTTATACCATATCCCTTAATTAGTTTATCTCCCAATAGTATAGAGAGTAAATCCCAACCACATGATAATACTTAATGATTTTGGAGACCAATGTCTAAGATCTTTTATAGTACTGGGCAGAAAGTAACAGTTTAAAAATTTTCTCTGACTCAATGCTGCATTGCTTTAGTTCAAACCAAATGTGAATAAAAGCAAACCAACAAAGCACAGATAGATTCCAACTTTCTTTTTAAATAAATCAGGTGGTGCAGAATTGTGAGAGTACCCCCATTTACTTTTTCATGCCACCCTTTCTAGGAAATTATTCATTACCATTATTGGTTCTTAAATTATCCATATCTTTCTTTCTGAAATGAAGAAAAACTAGATTGGAAAGTTTTTCCTGGAAGGAGGAATGTTCTTCCAAAAATGATGTTGGAAGATTAAAGTAGAGGGAAACATTCTTTTTCTGTGCTGGAAAGAGGAAAGGAACAACTGCTGTAATTGGCATGATTGAGAGGCGTATGGGTGTTCGTGCACGTCCCTACCCCTGGGTCCTCGCTGTCTGGCTCCACATCCTGTGCCACTTCATTTAGAGCCTTCAGGTCGCTCTGCTTGCTCCTGGCAACCAATGAGACCCTGCAGTGATGTCTAACTAGCAAATGTTCCTACACAGCAATTCATTCTGTTTCCGGTCCCAGCTGCTGCTGTGTTGGCTCCTATCACTAGCCTTGGCAGTCATATCCCCAAACTATTTTTATATACCATACCATTTTGTGTGAATTTATTTTTGAGGTAAAGTGCCTACCTAGTGCTGAAGTTTGATCTGGCCAATAAATCATACCAAATCTACGTGGAAATTGGCCAGTAGACCCCTGTACAGGACTGACAGTCCAGCAAACGCACTGAATAGGCTACAGAGGTAGCTTTTGGGAGGAGAAATGGAATAATGACCAAGACAAGGAACAAAGTGTCTTCTGGGTCCTGGTGCTGATTGTGCAAATGTGTTCACCTGCTGAGAATTCGTCATGCTTTATACTATTGACTTATGCACTTTTTTGTATGTAGGGTATATGTCTCCTAAAAAATGTTTTATTGTATCAAAATTTTCAAATACTTAGTAATAACAAAGGATATAGACTTTCTCCACAGAGAAAACTATAGCGTTCCATTGCAAAATATTCAAGAAGACCTATGGAAATACAATTATATTATGTTCTTGGCTGGGAATACTCAATATTGTAAAGATATCAAATCACCCCAAATTCATTTGTGTATTCAATATAGTTCTAGTCAATATCCCAAACCATTGTGTATGTGTATTTAAGACTTGAGCAGGTAATATTTTATTCATGGGGAAAAACAGGTAATAAAAAATCCATGACTGTTTTGAAGAAACAGAAAAATGAGACGAGTGGCCTTGCTGTACCAGATGTTAAGATTTGTTAAAAGAGAATGATACTGATGCAGAATTGAAGAAAATACAGAGCTCAGCATCAGCCCCAGCCCCATGTGGTCATTTGATATATCCTCGAGGTGTCACTTCAGAACAGCAGGGTAAAGGACAGATTTCTAATAAATATATGATTGAATCAAGGTATGGGCTCCTATGGTTTGAGTGTCTGCCCCCTCCCAAACTCCTGTTGAAATTTAATTGCCACTGTGACAGTGTTAAGAGGTGAGACCTCTAAGAGGCGATTAGGCCGGAGGGTTCTGCCCTTGTGAGTGGATTAATGCCATTGTTGCAGGAGTGAGTTTGTAACACTGCAGGGGGTTCCTTACCAAAGGAAGAGGTGCCCCCCGGCCCCGGTCTTGCTCTCCCTCACCCTCTCCTTGCCCTTGACCACGGGATGACGCGGCAGGAAAGCCCTCATCAGCTACCAGCCCTCGGTCTTGGACCTTTCAGCCTCCAGACCTGTGAGCCAATAAAGTTCCGTTCATTGTAAATCACCCAGTCTCAGTTATTCCGCTACGGCACACACAGTGGACTAGACAGGTGCTGGGACCATTACATGTGCGTCCAGGGAAAAAAAGAATTTTTTTCACAATTTACCCAGAAATTAACTCCAGATGGAATATAGACCTTATATTCAAAGCAAAACATTAAAGCTTTTAGAAGATAATAAAGGATTTCCTTATTACCACTTCTACCCAGGAAAAGATTTCTTAGACAGGACCTAAAAATAACACTAAGCATAAGGGAAAAACATGATATGTTTGACTACATAAAAATCAAGAAACACTGTCCCTCAAAAAAAAAAATCACAAACAAGCAAAAAGATGAACTGTTCGTAGGTGGTGAAATTGAGTTTTGAGAAGTTGAATAAGTTACCTGAAATCACACAACTAGTAAGAGATGAACCAAAGAAGCAAACCAGGCTCTCGAACACTCCTGCTTTCCCAGCACCTCTGAACTGTTACGGGATCCCCGTTAGAAGAGCCAGATTGTGACACTGGGTTCATTCTATTCTACCGTGTTTCTTTAGAATCCACTGAGTGCTGGGGGCCTGTGAAACAGCCTCATTTGAAAGTAGCATCATGTTCAGACAGCTGTCTCCCCGGCTCCCCAGGAACTGACCCAACACAATTTCCTCAAAAATCCCAAGATAGGCTTGTGCCACTAGTTCACAATGACAAACATAACATGTTTCTAAACTCTGATAGAAATAATTTTCCTCATTTTCAGTTAGGAGGCACAAAGATTGAAATTCATTTAAATTCCATAAAGCAAACCAATTTTTATCACCTTAGACTGTATCTTACAACATTCAATATACGGAGCGGTATTTCTCGCATTAACCTTCAGTCAATGCTACCTCACATCCTGAGGAAGCTCCTATCCAGACAAGAAATCATACTCATTACAGATGCACTGGCATGCTAAGGCTGGTCTTTAAAAGCCAGTAACTCTACGCACACACTTCAAGGTTTGGGGGAAGAAAAAGAAGTTTGTGAGTTATTTTTTAATGGAGCAATATTTTTATTCTTTGGGTATGATTTTAAATCACATAACAATACCAAACATGTTTAAACAGAAATAATCAATGTTGTTCACAGAGATTAGCCTATAAATCAGTTAGGATATATTTGGAGGAGCCAGGGAGAGACTGCCTCAGGCACCAGCCTTCATCACCTGTGCCTAACCCTACCTGAATTCAGTAATTAATATTGAAGGACTTTTTGTATATGTGAAAGGAAATGAACGTCTTGATTATTAACCAATGCATACCTACCTGGGGATGTCACAAGTTAGATTTAACACACAAATAACCTCAGAATAAGTTGGAATTCCTGATGTAGAGCAGAAAGACGGATAAGTAGAAAGTATTTTTCTTAAAAAGGCATCAGAAATGATGACATTCAATTTTTAGAGAAATTTTAAAATCTGAATTTAGGAAGAAATGGTTGTTTCCACTGCCACTTTATAAAGAATAAACTGTAATGCAAATGTTGACATACCAAGGTAACAATTTTATTATGTTAATAGCAGCAACAGTATTACTTTCGGAACTCCTGTGTCCCGAGAAGATGAGAACATAATTACATTCCTCTTTTTTCCATGAAAGGAGTTAGACATCACACCACTTTCTGCAGTCCATTTCTCTTGGGTTTGGATGTTTCCAGCAGCAGAGTTGGATCGTGTGTGTATATTTCTGATTTTGAGCAGGACACTTAGGTTTATGAAAACCTGTCTGTCACTGTGGCTCAGTGTTTAGATGCACAGAGACATGACTGTCAGATATGAGACGTGGGGGACAACTGAAGCCAGACAGAAAATTTACTGGAAGTCACAAGGTCTTGAGCACATGAGGGCAAGAGTTATTTCCGGTGCAGTGATACCAGGCTTGTCCTGCCCCATTCGTTTTGGCAGAGTATGTCTGGGCACAGTGGAGTGAGGTGACTGTGTGGACCTAAGAAATATCACCATGGGACACACCATGATTAGATATAATGCAGAAAGGAGGAGGATTCTTCTCCCATTGTGGGAGGTCCCAGGAAAGAAGGCAGCGGCGGCATCCAGTGTGGCAGAAGTTGCCGGCTGGATCAAAGCAGAGGTCGTGCAGTGGATCAGTTGGCTGGCCGGGCTGCCACCGCCCTGTGTTCCTGCAAAGCCACAATTCTCACTGCAGTGCTGGAAGCAGGAGCATCTGCGGCGACCCAACCACCAAGGCTGTGTAGCTTCTTCAGAACGTTGCTTTGTGGGGTGATTAAAAGCTGGACTTAGCTGCCGAGCACAGTGGTGTGGGAAAGAGCTACATCATGAAATGTCAGTACTTTAGAGCTCAGACCACAACCTCCTCTACCCAAAGTGGGCATAATACAAGGGAGAATTTTCACCTCGCAAGGATGATCAACCTCCAGGTGACAAGGACGTGATTCCTCAGGGGAAATGAGCTTAAAGCTGAGGACAAATTTCTCCTAGACGCAAGTAAGAGTTCCGAAGGACACTCACAGACACATAAAAGACAGGACGCTTCACGGCCAGGCATGGGCGAGGTTGGGTCTCAGGAAATCAAATTTGGAAAGTCTGCGTTCACCAGCTGATGAAGCCGAGAACTCTGGGATAACCAGACTGGGGAAGGGTGCTGTCTGCATTTGGTGATTTGATTCTTCTTCGGCAGGGTTGCCAACCCATGGTTCGGGCAGAACCGAGATACCAAGGCACGGTTCTCACCATTCTTCTCACAGCAAATGGCCACGAATATGTGTGTTCCCAAGGCTGCCCTGAGCCCCAGCTTCCTGTCTCCCACCTTCACAGGCACCTGCAGACTTCTGCGTATCGCTGCTCTTCCTTCCTGCAGACCTAACCACCTGCGGACAAATCCTTACGGCCCTCCAATAGCAGCAGTATGTATAGACGCAAAACTCTTTTGGTTTCACTTATAAAATAAGTGCTTTTTAGAACCTCAACACTGTTCAAAACCTAAAGTGCTTTTCCAATAGTGGAGAGAGAGAGAGAGAGAATATGAACTTGCCTGTTCCCAGTAAATCTCAAAATAGAAAAGCAAGCTTACCCAAGTTTACCATCTGCTGGCTGGTGACCCGCACACAAACAGATGGCATTATTGTTCTTGCGTCTGGAAGCCAGGAGAGATTCACATCACAGGAGCTACGCGCACTCCAGGTAGAGGAGATAAATATAGGCTGTCTATTGATCTCCTCCTGTTTAGAAGCGTTGTCTTCCAGTGAACATGGAACATTGGATGGGGAAGGGAAAAGAAACTCACCTGTAAATATTCTGCACGTGTTTTACAGGGGAAATTAGACTCTGATGTGAAGTAATGAAAAGCCAACCCTTTCTGAAAGGCCTAAACTCAACAAGGCTGATGAGAGAAGTATATTCTTGCAGAGGAAAAATAAATCAATTTACCAAGCAGTAAAGTCTGTGCCACAGAATATCTATCTAGGTTATTCTTTAATTAAAAAATAGGATGTGTGTTACCCAGTGTGCATTGCTGTCTGCTTTAAACCACAGACTCTTTGGTGCAATCCAGTGGTCATTGCCTCTGAATCCAGAGCCTTCTTATTCTCCCTTAACCTTTTCAGCGCCTCACCCCAGTTTCTGCATTTGTCAAAGCCCCCGAGGCATTCGCTGCTCCTCCCGGCCTGACCGACAACCGGCCCCGCCTCAGGGCCGCGCTCTCAGAACACTTACCTGCCCCCAAGCCCCCAGGGCCGCGAAATCCAAACTGATATGTAATTCACGGTAACGCATTCCCGATGTGTAATGGGGATATGGGTTAATCGTTTAGGATTTACTTGTTGTACTTATATTGAAATTATTCTTCAATATGGTACGGCAAATATGCAGTCGCTCATTCTGATTTCGAATTCCACGGAGGGACGTGACTTCGGCGTCTGACCAGGTAGCTGCTTGTCCACGAGGCCAGCCCTGTGAGGGTGTCTCTGGTGTTAGAAATGTTGGGTTGATTTTGTTGAACTTTATTTTTTTATTAAAGTTTGTTTTATTTAAAGTATGACTTGCAAGTGGTTTTTAATAATTAAATAGACCTAAGAACATTATAACAAATGAAACAAAACAAAACAAAAGCAACATTCCTTGTGTCCTGAGCCTCCACTTCCTTCTTTTCCTCAGAGGAACCACACTGGACACTGGTAGCTGCTACCCTCTCTCCGATCATTCTAAATCATGCTTATATACGAACGTCATTTTCTTAGGAGACAATAATTTTATGCAATACCAATCCAAAATTTTAGAAATTGTAGATTTTAGTATATTTGCATGCTCTTTTTTCTCCTTAAACTTTCAATACAATTTTATTTTTAATTAACCCCAAACTAGTATTTATATTTTTGCACACATGTAATTGTTTGTTTCCAGTCAAGATATATATGATTATATTTTCATTTTATGCCACCTTTTGTTTTATCTACTGTTGATATATCCATGACTTTATCATTATCTTTAATTTTCTTTGAATATTTACTAAGTCTTTTGATGTCTTTTGACAATTGTGTAAAACCCTCTCAACATTATCTTCCACTTGGTCAAATGCATCAGAAAATTCGTTCATTCCATTTACTTTCCATTTCTGTCTGGGCTGGCCGCTCTCTGGGCAAGCTGTGTGGCCTAAAATTTGCTTTGCTGTCATTAAGTGCATTTCCATCTCTTCTGTGCTGTATTCTCTATTCCCTAGAACCAAAGCCTATCTCTTTCTTAGATTTTGCACCTTTCATTCTGATGAAATACATCTTCCAGCAATTTCCTGAGAAAACGTGCACAAGAAGCAAATTCTTCATGTTTTTTACGTCTCAATGTTTCTTTGTTCTGCCCTCACTTTTGAATGGCAATCTATTTAAGTTCAGAAGTTTAGGTTGAAAATAAGAATTTTGAAACTGTTCTTCCTTCTTCTTCTAGATTCCAGTGTCACTGTTGAGAAATCAGATTTTTTTTTTTTTCTTTTCTGGATCATTTGACCTCTTTCCCCTCTGGAAATTTTTTAGAATTTTCCTTATCATTGTTCTGAAATATATAATGATAAGACCCAGGTGGCTCCTTTGTCTTTTTCATTGTGCTGGACATTTATTGGTTTATTTCATTATAAAAATGAGTCTTCTTTGTTTCTGGGACATTTTGTTATGTGTTTTGATATTTTTTCCCTGTAAAATTTTCTGTTTCCTTTTTCTGGAGCTCCTACTATTCGATATTGGGACCACCTAGATTGATTCTCTGATTTTCTTATCTTTTCTCTCCAATGTCCACTTCTATTTCTTTTTATTCTAAAATCTCAACACTTTTATTAAATATTATATTTAGGTTTTCATATTTTTATTTATAAGGGCTCTTATTTGTTGTTTGAATGTTTAAAGAACATCCTCTTCTTTCTTCACAAATGGGTTATCTTCTTGTATCTCTCTGAGGATATTAATTAAGGTCTCTCTCAAACTTTTTCAGCTCACAATGTTCTGAGCGTCTTTTTTCTGTTTATTTGCTTTTGATTTAGACTTTTTCTTCCATCGTCCCTGTGTATCTCATGATCCTCTTTATCTCTTTCTAATCAAGGGTGAAGCACCAAAGTGCTGATTGGAAGTTCCCCGGGGCAGGCAGAGTTGTAGGTTGGACAAATGGGTGGCATGCAGGATTGATTTTTGTTAGGGACAAATTGCCAATACCTCTTTTCTCTGGGACGTTTCAGTCTCTCCAGAGGAAGATGCTGCTGCCTTTCTTCTAGAGAAGCACCATCTGCCTGCGTTCTGGCACTGGGTGCAGAGAGGAAGTGCAGAGTGTACTCCATGTCCCCACTGTCGTTCTTCACTTCTCACCAAACCCCCTCTGAGCGTAAGGCCCCCGTTGGGAACACCATGTCCCCAGGACCCCACATGCCACAGTGCTGGGGACTTCCCGTCCTTGAGTCTTTCCAAAGTTGAGCGTGGCAAACCAGCTTGTTCTTAACCATCACACCCACCCACACGGCCACCTGACATGTTCCGTTCCTTTTCAGTTTTGTTGATGGTAACTTTTGTGTTTTTTGTCTCCTTTTCTCCTTGTACTTTGGGATAATTTTTGAGAAAAGAAGAGGAGAGCAATATCCTAACTGTGCCATGCTGAAACCTTAAGGCCATGTAACTTTTATTTAGTTTTGTCTTTTTAAGCCAGTATAAAATTTGTTAGTAATCATATTCTAGTACTTTTTTCTTCTCCTAAAAGCAGCAGATATATGACATTCTTGGTGTAAATATTAATAACATCTAAGTACCTGAAGGTTTTGGGCTATGAATCATTTCTTTAATTGGAGCTAAAGAAAAAATTCCTTAAGTGGCACCTGTTCTCTTAGGGCAACTTGTCACTATCAAAATAAAAAACAATATAATATTTTCTATGGGATTTTTCCATATTGACCATCCAGGAAAGATCATTTCTGACCAACCTTTAAACATGCGTGAACAATTTGGGATCTGGATTTACTGGAATGTCTATTTAAAATAGCCCATTTCTATGACAATTACACACCATTTCCCACTTCTGTCATGTTGGAGCCACTGCTCTTTATGAAACGTATGACTTCCACTGAATCTAGGCAAGAGCTCCCACAGTATGGCACGGAATAGCATCATAACCACATGGCTGACAGTCTCTAAAATTGATAGTTTAGTCTTGTGTTCTTTCTCTTAGGATTTCAGACTAATGACAAATAGTTTGGAATCGTGTGTTTTATTTGAAAGTCTAAGGTATAATCAGATTTATACTTCAGATTACAATATACATTGTTTTAGAAGGGATTATTTTTTAAATACTGCATCTCTCATATCCCTCTAGTTTATGTAACACCAATGCCACACTATCTGGTCAGGAAAAAGCAATCAGACAAAGTGATGTTGAGAGAGAAAAAGAGGGAGATGGATTCACTGCAATGAGTTCAATAGAGCTCCTTGAGCTTTGCAGCAGAAATCTTGACAAAATAATTCATATTTCAGCATTTCTCAGGAAACATAAAGTTTTCTAAGTTCCCTTCTTTCAGCGAGAAATCTAAGCAACTCCAAATACAGGAAAGATAATATAAAGTCACTTAAGATTTTTTTAAAAAACAGGAAAGGAGGAGGAAGGAAGGGGTAGAAGTTTGATGCAGGAACAAAAAAAAGAAAAGGATGGAAATAGAGATGTTGTAATAAGAATAAACAAAATTAAATAATTCACAACATTTTCTGGCTCAGCCTGTTTGCAGTTGTTCATTCATTATGCAATATTTTGACCTTAGCATTGCATTACTGACCTCGAAGTTATTAAACTGTATCTGCTAACTAACTACACAAATGCTTGACCCATAATCCAATTGCAGACCAGTTTTCTTTTGTGTAATAAGCTTTTCTACTGAAGTGTAAACTTTTTTTTAATCTTAGGCAATTAATGGCACATGAATGAAATAAGCATAAAACTACAAAAGTTTCTCCAGCACTGGAATGTACAATTGTCAAAGGAACTTGATCTTGATATTGATAGTTACTCTTTTTTATATTTAGTTTTAACACATAAATTTCTAATTATTCTTTGGATCATAGAATGTCAGCACTGACATTGAGGAACCCCAGTCCAACAGACCAGCCTGCAATAGCACCCAAGAGCACAGCATCTTAGCCCAAGATGAGCACTGCACACCACATATCCTGAACACCTTCCCAACCCTCTCTGTCCTCAGGGAGACTGACCAGCCCAGATACTGCCTGTCAATCACACAGAGACTTGGATTCCCCAGTGTGGAACTATGTGATGGCAATCTAATTTATCCACTTGGCCAAGCCATGGGACCCAGATATTTGGCCAAACTTTGGTCTAGATACTCCTGTGAATTTATTTTTAAAATGAGATTAATATTTAAATCCGTTGACTTTGAGTAAAACAGATTACCGTCATCCAATCAGTCAAAGGTCTTAAGAGAGCAAGATTAGGTGCCCTGAGGAAGAGGTAATTTTGGCAGAGTCAGCCTTCAGACTCCAGCTACAGCAACAGCTCTGCCCTGGGTCTCCAGCCTGCCAGCTGGCCAGATTTTGAACTTGCCAGCCCCCAGAATCACATGAACCAATTCCTTAAAATAAATCTCTATGTGTGTTTACACACACATGCAGGGCCTGTTTGTTCTGTTTCTCCGGAGAGTTCTGACTAACAGAGACCACGGTATTCAGCTCCGTGCACCTGCCTGTTCCTGCCACTGAGCCGCCTCCACCAGGGCCCGCCCTCTGCGCTGGGCTGGGTTCCCTGCTTGGCTGTAAAATTTGCTCTTAATGTTCAAACACTGGTTCTGCATCCTTTATTTCCTCTGAAATGAAAGAGACCTTGGAAGTTTTCCAGTCCCGTCCTGTCATTTTTATTTGAATGAACTACTACCCAGAGACGAATCCACTCACTGGAGTCTTGCTAGTGGAAATGAGAGCCCCGTCCCTGCCTCTGGGCTTCCGGCTCCCTCGGGCTGCCCGGTTCCTCCTTTCTCATATCTGCCATGATCCCTGATGTAATATTACGTTTTAATACTCTTCCATACTCTAGTTAACCACACAAAGGCTCCAGGTTGATTAGATAAATGTTTTAGATATCAGCTTACTGATCCTAATAACTTACAGATGACATTTATGGATGAGAGGGAGAAATGAGGTGATCTCTCCACTGCAGACACAACAAATCTTGTTATAAAGAAATACGGGGACTTCTGACTTAGGTTGTTTCCCCCAAATCAGAACTTGAGATTTTGATTTGTGTAAAAGTTATTTATTAGAATGTGCCCCCCGGAAGAATCAGTAGAGGGTAGGGCAGGAAGAGGCAGACCAGGAAGAAAGTAGACCAATCAATAGTGTGACAAAGCACATGCCCTCAGAGGGTGACAGTCACTCAGTCCCGAAGGAGCCCTGAAGACAGTGTATGTCACACCTGAGACTCATCTCCCTCGGGGCAGGGAAGCTGGTGTATTGATACCTCCACATGCATCATACATTGGTTGGGGATGGGGCATAACTGCCTTCTCAGGGTCTTCTGGAACCCTCTGCACATGCTAGCCCTCCTTGGAAGAGCCGGGAGAGACGGCTGCCAGGAGGTCCGGCACCGCAGGAGCTGATGTGCACAAAGTAGGAGAGACACCCTGATGTGGGGTGTGGGGTGAGCCCTGCAGAGCTGGCTTCACCTCAGACAGTCGGATCTGAGCAGACTTACACAGTGACTGGAAAAGTGCACAAAGTCCCCTGGCCAAGCCCTGACTAACCTAACTGGAGGAATAACACTTGTACCAAAACCTGGTGCCATCAGAGATGAATCATCACTGCAGTGTGATAGAAAAGGAGACAAAGACTGTTGGAAACCTCCACGCTGGCCCTGAGTCACTAACTCACCTGAGAAGTTGACCGACAGGGGTCTCTAGGCAGAGGTGGAGCCATCAGCTTGATAAGTCTCGCCTTGGAAGAATCCAGTCAAATCTTCCTACTGTCACTCTGTTCTCACCAAGCAGCCTTGGAATTCCAACGTGGCCTCTTACGGAGATCTGTTCGGAAACAGCTGTGGAACTGATGCAGGCGCCGGGCAACAGAGCGTCTGCTTTATGTGTGGCAAAGCCGGTTGGAGAATGAAGCTTGGCTCAGAGGCCAAAATGCGGGGAGCCGCTGCCCTGGACGGGAGCTCACCCTCTCGGGCACAGGTCCTCCGGGAGGGCCCATGGGTGTGGCCCCAGCCCTGGGGGGCGGACAGGGAGGACAAAAGAACAACTTCAAATGTGTGTGTGGGCTCCCAAGAAAGAGGGACACAGTGAACCAACCCAAGCAATTAAATGGGTCATTCCTTGTCTAAGGGGGAGAAGCAGGATTGGAGGTCTCCCCAGTGCCTCCCTGAGAAGAATAAAAATTCCTTTTTATGGTCCAAGGCAGAATGGGTGGGAGAGAGAAAACTATATATAGTACCCAGTACGTGATAATTGTCAGTCTAGTAAACTTCTTGTATGCACCAATTTCCAAAGAAAATAACCAATACTACTTTTATATCGGTGAGCTCCCTTTTTTCTTTAATTATTCAGAAGGTAATTTATATCTGTGACGTCTCTTAAAAGCCTCATACTCATTCAGAGCAATGAATATGTTCTATATTCTAAATGTTTACCTCAACTTTCTAGTTACCACAGTTTTTAGAACTTTATAGTTCTAAATCTTATTGAAATCTTTATAAGTTCTAAATCATTACCAATAACAAGCCATCCTCTAGATATAACTTAGTGGGGGGGGGAATCCTTAATTTTTAAAAATAAAAAATTAACTGAAAATTTCTAATCACATGTGTGTCTGGTTCTTTATAGTTCAGATAATAGAAGCAGAAAGCCTCACTTTTATATTCCAGTTGAGGAAAACTGGACATCAGTTTAGCTATAATCAAGTTACAAATTATAGTCTAGAAATACTGCCAGGAGCTCTGCTCTCCATACAGCTCTACGAGCCATCAGGGCTCACACACCCAGTGTTGTAAAAGAAGAAATTCATAAATAAGCAAGAGAAGCCGAAAAGAGAGTGTAAGTTAGAGAGAAGTCAGCTACTCTGCAATGCAGTTATTACGACAGGTGGAAATAAAAGCAGATTATGAAAACCAGGGAAGACAGTTCAGCCCACCACTGAGCTTTGGAAATACTTCTCATTAGGCGGCAGCTCTGTCCCTCTTGACCTGTCCTACCAGAGAGGGGCTCATTGGAAGAGAAGCCTTCTTCTTTCTCCAAGAAAAAAAAATCAAAAATGCTACCAGAGTAAACCTTCACATCTCTAGTTGGTACCTGTTGAGACATATTTGTTCATTCATTCATTCAACATCCCATAAATTAAGCTTTGTAAAGAAAAGCATAAACTACAGAGGAAAACAGAACATTCATTTTCAAGGCAGGGTTAATCCCAAGAAAAATAATCGAATGCCTGAGGGTTGTCCCAGCCCTGCCTCCCCTACGTGGCCTTTCAGGACAGAGGCGTCCCTGCTGCACCAGCCACCAGCCACCAGCCTCTGCTTAGCTGAGTAAAGCCACGTGCATTCACAAGTCATGAGTATTTGTATTCTAACCAGGGAAAAGCCTCGAGCAAGAGAAAGAAAGAGCTCACAGTGGCATTTCAGGAACCAGGCAGAGCCACAAAGATTTTGCATGAAAGAAATTCTAGGAAAACCTCAAAACACAGTTTATAGACACATACTCAATCTTGAGGAGATATATACTGTATATCAATAAAGCCATTATCTGTTAAGCCATAGGGTGTGATATGGGTTTCTCTTAATTGAAGGCTCCCTAAAGGTCAAAAAATAACTCTGGGTCCATTAGGTGCTGCTATTTCCCACCAAGAACCTGCCTTCAGCAAAGAGCACAGCAAAGTAACCGTTCCCCTGACAGCCACTGCAATTTATTCCTGGCATGAGAAGAATATCTGCAATGGATTATGTGCAGCCAATTCAGTGATGTTAATGTGGTTAGAAGTAACCAAAAGGCATATAAAGCAGATGAAGACATGTTATTTCCATTTTAAATAGGGATTTAATGCTAGGAGACCCACTAAACAACCACCACCACCACAAGGGTTTGTATTTATGGGGACCAATTATAGACTCATTTGTAGACACTGGGAAATGAAAAGATGAGGCAGCAGATGAATTAGGTTCCATAATTGTAATACTTTGGGTGGAAGTTAAGGGAGGAGAGGCTGCGGAGAGGAGGTTTGGGATCAACCTTGAAATAACTATCACCTCTTACCTTAAAAGCCTTAAACTCTGTGGTATAACAGCCTATTGAAATTTTGTCTCTCCATGCCAGATTTTGAGTAATATCCCTTTAATCTTCTCAGGATTGGTGAATCAACACAATGACCTATGGGGATAAAGGCTCAAAATGTTGGTGAGAAATCACTCACCTTGCGTACAGTGGAATCCCAGAAGATCTACCTGGTGCCGTGCAGTTAATCACAGCATCCTACCACAACTGGCCGGATTTATAATGGTCGATCTTGCACTCGAGTTTAGTATCTCCCCTTTTTTTATTATTTGGGGGAATTGTATTAGAAGGATGTCAAGAGTCACATTTTCAAGCTGATTTAAGTGCTTATGGCCTAAGTCACTAGGAAGGACAAGATGATTGAAGGGGAATGCAATATTCTTGATAAGTTGCTGCTATAAAACCTCACCCAACCCAAGTGGCACTAGGGCAGTGGGATAGGAAAACAAGGATTCAAAATTCAATCCACTGAAGATTCTTAGGGATACCAGGTTTCCTGGACCCTGTTCCCATCCTAGAATGACAAAAATCACTAGACATAAAAAATGCCCTTATTAACAGAGAATGATTAACCTGATATCTGAAATTATCTGTATGAACTATTTGAATTATGAAGCTATTCAGGCTGGGATGAGAAAAATCATATCTCTGTTGATGTACTGGTCTCCATTCCTTTCCATTTCAATAATAAGAATCTCAGTGCCTTAAACATGAGTATGAACCTGAGTTTACACAGGATAAAGGTTATTAATTAATAAAGGTCATCCCAAGGTCCTCTCCCTCAGATCAAAAGGCACAGGCACCCATTCACAACATTCTACACATAATACAATAATTCACTTTTAATTTCTTCTCCTTTTTCTCTACTTTAGTTCTTCCCCTGTGGCCCATCTTTCCCCAAATGGTCCTGTTTCTTGTTATTTCTGTGCGTAAGCACCCGCCTCGGACATTCACCCCTAGTGGCTTTAGGTTTGTTCTCAAGTTCTTGGTGCACCTTGTATAACAACGTGTACCTCATCATATGGGCAGTATTTTCTCCTGCTCCTGTAGTGAATTAGCACAAACTTGGCAACTTACAACAATACAAATTTTTATTTCCCAACTTCTGTGGGTCAGACGTCTGGACAGGCTTGGCTGGGTCCTTTGCCTAAAGGTCTCACAATGTTACAGCTCTAAAAAGAACCAATTCCAAGCTCATCCAGGCCGTTGGCCAAGTTCGTCTCCTTGCAGTTGTAGGACTGAGGTCTCTGTTTCCTTGCTGACGGTCATCCAGGGACCACGCTTGCTTCTTAAGGCAGCCCACAGTCCTCTCCTGCTTTCCACCTGGCCCTCTCCAGCAACGACGGGTTAAGGCCCTCTGACACTTCGCATCTCTCTGCCTTCCCCTTCTGCAGTGTCTGAGTCCAGAGCTGCTGTGACAGACGACAACCACCCGGCTAATCCAGGATAACCTCCCGATCTCCACAGCCATAAATACCTGCAAAGTCCTTTCTACCATGTAGCGTAGCATGTCCACAGGTCCCTGAGATTAGAGTGGGGACATCTTCAGAGGGTCGTCCTGCCTGCCACGAAGCACCCTCCGGACACAGAGATCCACATCCTTCCCAGACACTGGATACTTTCTCTCCCTCCCCAGGTCCCCAAAGGTCTGATCCCCTGATAGCGTCTACTCAGTGTCTAAAATCTCACGTAACTTTCATCAGCTGCAAAGTCTCAATACATCAGCTGAGGAGGTTTGTCAGCCTGTTTCCTTGCAAGTTGAATTTTGGGCTCCAACAGTCATCTTTTATTTCATACTCTCTCTGTCCCTTTTGGTACAATCTGGCAGTGCTTCTGCTGATAAGCTCTCAAGAACCGTGTGAGCTTTGCATGAAGTTCCCAAAGATCCTCTCGGTAAGAAAGAAGCCCATATCCACAAATCTTTCTAAGATATTAATAACACCTCTCTATTTTTGGCTTCTTCTGGGATGGCTGAAGAACAACATCCTTAAGTTTCTACAGGCCCTCTGGCTCGACTGGGATCTGCGAGTCACCCCCTTCATCCCTTTGAAGAGCTTTTGTGAGACTGAGCACTCAGCCTTCTGATGTTCCTGAGGTTCGAGGAAAAGATTGGAGGGCCACACACTCAGCTTTTCCCAGGGCCTGGGGATTAGGCCATGGGCATCCTTAGGGGCCATTCTGTCTGCCAGGAAGTGGCATGCTACTTATTGGATTTCAGAATTATTTACTATTTGGTCCTCCAGTAGAAAAATAATAATTGGCATGGTTTGATTGTTCATTTCCTCCACAAAGCATGTTGAAATTGAATTGCCATTGTTATAGTAATAAGAGATGGGACCTTCAAGAGGTGATCAGGCCACAAGGGCTCTACCCTCACAGGTGAGACTGCTGTGCTTATAAAGGGGTGACTTTGGCACCTTGTTGCTCTCTCACCCTCTCACCTTCCACCTGGGGAAGACTCGGCAAGAAGGCCCTCGGCAGATGCGGCACTTTGCTACCAGACTTCCCAACCTCCAGAACTGCGAGCCAATAAATACACACTCATTATAAACTACCCAGTCTTGAGTATTCGACAGCAGCACAGCACGACAGTGAAATGACATAACCTTTCAGTCATCATGCAGTGTCGAGATGAATAGGATGAAAAAGAAAATCAGAATGGGAGTAATTAAATCTTCCCTTTATGACGATTACTGAAGGGCCTAGAGCAGGTAGGTAAAGGGCCGAGCTGGCACTGTAATCCCACGGGAATGTGTTCCAATGCCGAGTCTCATGTCTTCTCTCTGACTGAATGAATGCAAATCTCTGGGTGGGGAGACTTGAGGATTTACCTCTTTAATAACATCTTCAGAAAATTCTGATGCATATCAAATAAGCAAAAGAATAGTTAATGAAAAATTACTACGGGAATTTAAATGTTACACTAGAAAACATTAAGTTTGAGTTTACTAATATTAAAAACTTCCACTCCATGACAGACACTGTTAAGAGAATAAAAAGACAACCCACAGACTGGGAGAAAATGTTTGCAAAGCACATATCTGATAAAGGACTGGTGTCTAAAATACACAAAACTCTTAAAATTCAACAATAAAGAAACAACCAATTGAAGTAAAAAGTGGGCAAAATATCTGAGCAGACACCTCACCAATGACGATATACAGAGTATTAGTAATCATATGAAAAGATTCTCAACATATTTTGTCATTAGGGAATTACAAATTAAAACAATAATGTGATACCACTACATACCCATTAGAACGGCTAATTTTTTTAAACTGTCATTACCAAATATTGGCAGGAATATGGAACAGCAGGAACTATTGCTGGTGGAAATTCAAAATAATACAGGCACTTTCGAAGACAGTTTGTCCATTTCTTACAAAACTAAACACAGTCTCGCCACATGACCCAGCAGTCATGCTCCTGGCTTACTTACCCAGTTGATTTGAAAACTTAGGTCCACACAAAGCCTGCATGTGAAGCTTTATTTATAATAGCCCCAAACTAGAAACAACCCAAATGTCCATCAGTAAAGAATAAATAAATGTGGTTTATCCATACCGTGGAATACTATTCAGAAACAAAAAGGCATTAACTATTGATAACCATTACAGCATGGACAAATCTCAAAAACATGAACTTGAGCTAGAGAAGTCAACACCAGAGGAGTATATGATTCCATTTATATGAAATTTCAGAAAAGGTAAAATGAATCTAAAGTGTTATAAAGCAGATCACCAATGGCCTGGCCTGTGAGTTAGGGGATTGTTTGCTAAGAGTCTCCGGGAATTTTTGAAGTGACAGAAATGTGTTACATCCCGATAGGGGTGGTGGGTGGTTAAGTAAGTGTACGTATTTGTCCAAATTCATCCAACTGTGCACCTACAGTGGAAATATTTTATGTAAGTTACATTTCAATAAAGTTGAAGGAAAGCCAAAAACTCCATAACATAAAAGCTAAAGATAATGAAGAATCAAATGATGCTGATTTTCCATCCTCTTTCAGTACTCCGAAAACCTTCAGTATCGTTGGCAATTAGACCATTATCTGGCCGTTTGCCTTGGGTGATACAGTATCACACCATATCTCCTAGGAATAGAAAGCAGATATGGAAAATTTCAATCTTAACTAAAAACCCCAAGAGGCCAGACAAATAATCTCCATTCTCCTTCCCACGGTTTAGTCCAGGTTAGCACCAGGAGGGTCTGTTGTGGAACCAGTTCTAATGGTGCTACAGGGAATGGCTCTCGTGGATAGCTGATGAAACAGCTTCCTAGAAGCAACGTATACTTCTTTATTTTTCTGGCTGGAGGCTTCATTGCTGAAGGAACTTTCCACTTTCTGTGATTCCCAAGATTTATTTGATATTGGCAGTGGCTATGATTCTCCCAGTATTAGCTTCATTTGATTAGCAAGCAATTAAAACTGAAAATAATTCACCCAAAGACCTATGTGTTTGTCTAACAACGTAATCCTCCTTTATTAGCTTTTATAGCTCTAGATATTTGGAAGAATCAATGTTTTTATAAATGTTTCTGTACCATCCAAATTAAGATGTGGATTCAGCCTTTACATGTCACCTAGAATGTAACAGACGGGCTCCTCTTCCCTGCGCTGCCTTTTTCCACTGGTCTCAGCCTGTTAACTCCCAGGTAACCGTCTCCTACCATGTGAACTCGCTCTTACCGAATCAGAAACAGTCAATCCTGACGCTCTTTAGAAGCCATTTTTTTCAGGGTACGGGAGTGTGTGTGTGTGTGTGTGTGTGTATGTGTGTGTGTTATGTGTGTTTTAAGTTCCTGCTGCAATAAAGTAATCTTGTGGAAACATTTTTGTGACTTCCCTGAAGACATTTAATACATAGTATATAGTCTGTAGCAGTACTGCTGGATACATATGCAATGCAAGCCACATATGTAAATTTAAATTTTCTAGCAGCTACATCTTTAAAATAAAAAGGCAACAGGTAAAATATCACTAACATTT
The DNA here is from genome assembly GCA_028533085.1 of Varecia variegata. Lineage (NCBI taxonomy): Eukaryota > Metazoa > Chordata > Mammalia > Primates > Lemuridae > Varecia > Varecia variegata. Next base: position 3,726,088 of record CM052443.1, on the reverse strand, counting down.
ATTTAACCTAATATATCCAACATATTATCATTCAACATGCAATCAATATACTAATTATTAGTTTGGATATTTTATATTCTTTTTTTATAATAAGTCTTGGAAACTCAGTGCGTATTTCACACTTAAAGCACATCTCAGTTCAGGCCAGCCACATTTCCAGTGCTCGATAGTGACACCTGGCTAGTGACTGCCCTAAATGACAGGGTAGCTCCACAGGGAGGGATTTCTTTAAAGAGACTGACACTTGGGCTTTCGGCAGCAACTGCCTCGGCACCGCCCAGAGCCAAATCAGGTGCAGTCTGTGTGCCTCGCAGAACAGTCACTTTTCCGTTTTTTGAAGCCAATTTCCTTATTTAAGGGGAACTGGGAAACTTTGATAAACACTCTCCTGGCAGTGGATAAAGATCTACAATGTTTTAAAAATCAGATTTTAGATACAAAAATCTACTTATGTTTCTGGGGCAGTGGTCTGGAAAACAGACGAAAACCTGGTGGCTCAGGTCAGCACCGGAAGCGGGTAGACACAGGAATTGGAAGGTGGAAGGGGAAGACCATGGGTAGTTTTGTAAGTCATGACAATTGCTGAGCGTTTTCACAAATCGTACACCCTCCAGTTACATTAACTCCAGTGTCCCTGGCCTTGCAAGGGGTCAAAAAATAATCTTATTAAAATTTGATATGCATGATGCACATCTTACCAAAGGTGAGGATAATTTTTCCAAACACCTCAACTTTCCACTCCACACCCCAGCACCTGGCCAAATTCAAGATTTTGATGAACCCTCATTCTTGATCTCTGCATGTGGACACTTAGTTCAGACTGATGGATTCTGAAATCCCTCTGCCGGTCAGGAACCAGCTTCCCACTGCTTTTAGGACAGCTGTCACGAGCACCAGTATTCACCAACGAAGATGGTACAAAAGGCCAGCTCCAGGAGGCCCGGCTGGTACAGAAAACCACCTGGCACAAACACTGACCTGCAGACAGCTTAGGCTGAAAAGCATGGAGACCAGAGCTGGACCAATGACCTCCACTCAGACCAAGCCCAGCCCTGACAGAATGTTCTGGAAATTCTAGAATTTTAAAGTCAACACTCCTTTTCCCATTCCTTTTTATTAACTAATTTCTCAGGCCCTATGTCATGATTTACTAGGACCATTATATAACCAGCCTTTTCGTTAAATACCTTATACAAGTGCCTACAGTATAGTCCATACTATACTTAATATTTAGATGCTTAATATTGATAATTATCTAAATTACACATGCTATAAGAAGGCCATGGTCACAAAAACTGTCACCACATGAGCTCTCATCCTGGAAAATACACTGGGTGCTCATGTATCCACCAGAGCTCCCTGATGGGACTAAGGTCACCTATTATCAGCTTCCGTGACACCGCTGGGCTTTCATGAACCTCACCTGGACCTTCTCATCTCAGTCGCTTGAGTCTCCTGTATTAGCGATTAGCATATTTCACCTACATTCGTCCTGTACCCACTTTCAATTAACAGCCATAGCTGCCAATTCTTTTCAACTTTTTCCTGGCTCAAAGACGAGACTGATCCATCATCTAAGATAATATGTTCTAAAATTACACATATACTTTGCACATCCAATAAAGCTCAACTCATTATATAATTAGACCACTTTCTGCATTCCCTAATTAAGTAAGTGTAAGCCTAGTGATGAGGAAGAAACAAAGCCGTAGGAAAGAGTATCCTTACCTCACCCACCGTGGCAGGCACTTGCCAACTGCAAATACAGACTTAAGAATCTGAGAAGTCACCTTAAAACAAATTGCCTCAAGGTCTTGGACCCCAGACAATGCAGAAAAAATGAAATGGTCGGTTTGCCAATTACCTCTTCTATATCTCTACCTGAAATGCTGATGACACAAGAACTGAAATTGAACATATTAATATATCATAATCATCTAATTAACCAAGGAAAATGTACCCATCATGAATACCATTATTATGCTGTGATGGGACCCGGGACTCATTCTTAGACTTGCCAGGGATTCCTCCTTCCCACACACACTATTCAGGACAAGCCCTGGGTAAAAAGAAGAGCTGTCACTTTTCTTGAAGAAATGGTGCAAAATCTAGGACCCTCTCACGCTCAATCCCCACCCACTAGGACGCCAAGCACACTTAAGTTCTCAACACCCTCCTCCCAGTAATCACAACTGAAACAATAACATTCCATCAAAGATCCTTGAAGCCACACTCTGATTGTCATTCTAGCAAAGCTTTACTGTCAGGCCATTGAAGAGATGACATTCTGAGGCCAATCTTACCTTCTTGGAACAAAGCCAGAGTGCTCACATTGCAGTGTGTTCTCCGGAGTGCTATTAAGCAAACACAGCACAAGCCTTCCACTCCGGTTACTTTGCAAGGTGTTAAAAGTCACTTCATCATTTCCATTGACAGAGCAAAATAGCTCAGAACCTTGTCCCCTGGCACTGCCTTTGGTTCCAAGAAGAAATTATATGTGCAGGGAAAATTCAATGGCCATAGTAAAGATTGCAAGAAATCCCAAAGAAACTCACAAGAGGATGTGAGAACTGTTCATAGACTTTCATCAAGCTAGTCCCTTGCTCTCCAAAACCAGCAGGATTTGGGGATTCTAATCTAAATAAACACATTACTAGAACTGTGAAAAGAAAGTAGCTCAGTTCTTGAACTGACCAAAGAATTGGAAGATAGATGGTTATGTTTTGCTTGTTTTATAACGATATGGTTGTTTTAATTCCCTGTCTAGCTTTCGTGGTGAATGTCTGATAATAAATGGTACCTCCAATAGATGAAGATAGACAAATGTACACCTGAAGATTACAGTAATAATAGCTAACATTTAATGAGTTAATCTTCACAACAGTGCTATTGTTATCCCCATTTTACAGACCCAGGGAAACCAGCCATAGAGAAGTCAGCAAGCTGCTCAAAAGCACCCACCAGTACATGCAGAGCTGGGATTTGAACTCAGGCAGCTGGGCTCTAGGCTTTAGCTATATGTGAAATGATTTAATGCTATCATTATTAATCTCCACCTGGAACTCAGCCATGGACAGAAGGCCCAGAAATAGAGAAAGAGCCGAGGCACAGAGGGCAGCCCGGGCCTGGGCAGCTGCAGGAGCAGAGGCAGCAGGTGGACGGGGTGAGCTGCAGCCACCAGCCTTCCCTGGAGGCCCTGCCTGGTCATGGGAAGGGCAGCATGTGAGGGTCCTCCACCCCCAGAACGTGGAAGGTTGCTTTCCCTTCCATTTTTCTCTCTCCACAAAGCTGTGCAAACTTAAAAGATTTGTTGGAGGGATAACTATATTGTTTTTAAACTGTTTCCACCAACACGTTGCTAATGCCCCCCTCTCATCTACGTGTATAAAATAGTATGAAATTCGCTTCATTATTTAATATTACCTTCTAACAACTTGAACTCCACTCTGTTATTCGGCCAATTTTTCTTCATAACTAACTCTGGAAAATGGAGGCAAATAGATATTTGTTTCCTTTTTAACCTTCAATAGTGTATCTATAATGCACTGTTGACTCAATGCTTAGAAAGCTGTTATGCCTTGAATGAGCAGAAGATTCTGACCACACAAAACGTGGTGCTACTAGCAAGTTATTTATTTCCACAGCAAGTATATGATGAGATCTTTTTATTAAATAGATCATTTCATTGCTTCCCACCAAACGTCCTCTGAAACTATGTTCCTGTCTTGGACAAATATTAACAGGAAGCTTAAATCAGTCCATATCTCTCTCTCTCTCTCTCACACACACACACACACATTTTCAAGTAGCTCTTCAACTCTGCAGAACTAACGTGATTATTTTTGTTTGTTGCACAAATAAAAGTAAAATACTCTCACTATTCCTACAAATATTGATAATATGAATAAGATCAGAGTTAAACTTTTCCCCAAGAATTCCATTCCCTGGAGGACTCAGGAGCAAAGGAGTGACGGGAGACCAGCGAATGTCCCTTCTCCTGAGAAAGGACACAAAGCAGAGAGGGCTGCCCCTCACCCAGCGAGCCCCGCCCCAGAGTCAGCGCTGCACACCCACCCGGGTGCCGGCACACGCCCACCGCCTGCACAGCCCCCCAGCACGGTCTGCACAATTGCCTGAGGTTCACGGTCGGAGGATGTGATCAGGTCCCTACTCTTAGCTATTTGTTAAGGGAACAACACTTTCCAGAGATTATTTGGTTACCTTCTCAACTTCAGCATTATTTAAATTATTGCTTTAGATATAATTTGTCTTAAATATCTATATTCTCAATATATACTCTTTGTAGATTCAAAAATACAATCGAAGTTTTTGCCAGCTAGTGACCTACCTATCTGTTGTATCTGTTTCTCACACATGCTTGTTCAGACAGCACCAGGGTTTTTTTAATTTAATTTGAATTCTCTTAAGCAAATTATTTACTCTCTAATCTGTCAGAGTCCTCATCACTCCCTATGGCTCAATATTGGGCCCCTATGGCCAAGTATGTAACTTTCAATTTATTCCCTTACCCAGCCCCTATAGGCACATGAATCTGAGGTTAGCTATAAGAATATCTCTTTGACAAATTACGGATTCTGGAGAATGTTTTAGTTTATACTCTATTAAACCATTTTTTAACCATTTTATACTTTCAAATTCTAATGCAATGTCCAAGCATAAATATCTTAATTATCAAAGATTATATCAATTCCAGGATTTAAATTTTAAAGTAGGTAGAAGTGCATTATTATTTAGCAACATATAATAAAGTATAATATCCATATTAAAACATTTTTAAATAAGAATTAGGCATTAGGTATTTATTTTAGGAATTATAACAGAAAATACATGAGCCAATATATATAAAAAAATTAGCCGGGCACGGTGGCACATGCCTGTAGTTCCAGCTACTCGGGAGGCTGAGGCAGGAGGATCGCTTGAGCCCAGGAGTTTGAGGTTGCTGTGAACTAGGCTGATGCCACGGCACTCTAGCCCGGGCAGCAGAGTGAGACTCTGTCTCAAAAAATAAATAAATAAATAAATAAATAAATAAAAGAACATTAAAAATTTATTAATAAGATCTTAATGCTTCTGAAAAGATATCTTTTCATAGGCTAAGTCTTTAAAATAGGAAGACCTATTTTTCATTTTCACCGATAGTGAAAAATGTCTGTCTACCACCTGCATCTTCCTCTCAGGAGAGAACGCTGGATTCCCATCAGTAAGACTGAATTTCTACTGAAACCTGGATCAGGGCTCTGGACTAAACCCGCCTGGTTTATTGGGAGTCACAGGAACAAGGCTGTGGCTGAAATGGCCAGAGCCTAAGAAGGAAGCTGAGGCAGAGGATGAAAGAGAAGAGAAAACGGGTGTGGAAACCCTGGCCAGAAATTGATACAAATGCAGAGCCCGCAGCCCAGAACTGGCTGAGCCACAGGAAGGGGACGTGAGGAGGGCACAAAGCAGCTGGCTCGGCAGTGAACACCCAGAGGGGCTCCGCCGCGGCTCCAACGTTCTCCTGGGTAGAACCAGATCAGGTCAAAACTTTGCTTTAACCCATCGAAATCTAGAAGAATGTTCTAGATACCTCCCCTGATTTGAACATCACTACGTATTTTTGAAGGTATGCTACTGCAATATTTTCTAACAAATGAACAATAATATTCCATTGGGTTAAGCTTCAGAAGGGACTTGATTTTACTTTCTCAAATTTCACCCAAATTTTAAAAAGGAACAATATATTCATTTCTTCAACAGATATTTGCTGATCACCTACTATGTGCCTTGCAGCATTCTAAGCACTACTGATACAGCAGTGAACAAACACAGTTAAAGTCCTAGTGGGAGGGAACATATTGTAAACAAAGAAGATACCTTCAATAATGACAGTTGTTATGAAGGATAACATGAAATAGAAGTGATGGGAGATGGGTAGCCGTAGAGAGGATGTCAAGAATGCTTCTCTTTGGGGGTGGCATTTGAGCTAAGTCCTCCACGCTGAAAAGAAGCAACCACATAAAAATATTCAGAACACTGTTGTAGACGGAGCATCAGCAGAAGGAAAGATGCTGAGGCAGGAAAGGTTTAAAAAGTCAAAAGAAGAAAGAAAGTGTGGCTGGAACACAATGAGTATAGGGCATTACAATGAGATAAAGTTAGAGACCAAATGTTGTAAAGCCACAAAGATTTTGAATTATTTTTCCTCTGCGTTATAGGCAGCTACTGAAGAATTTAAGCAAGAGAGATTTTCATTTTATATTATCAGTTGCTTATGTAGACACTGTTCTAAGAACTTTAATATGGCTTTATTTTTCTTCACCATAATTATTAATATCACTCATTGGCATTATAGTGTATATTTGTTTACTTTTTTGTTTCCTACATCGATAAGCAAATTCCATGAAGCCATAGGTTGTTGTCTTTCTACATTGCTGCTGTATCACCAAGGTCTATAATAGCACTTAGCACATAGTAGATGCTCAGTAAATATTTCAGAAAAAAATGAACAAAGGAATGAATGATAAAGACCTGAGAAGGGAAAGTTTTTGGAGATGAAAACCCAGTGTCTGTTTTGACCAGGTTGAGCATGAAATATATTATCAAACACATCCATGAAGATGTCAAGTAAGCAGTTGGTTATACAAGTTTGGAGCTCAGAGAAACCAAGACCAGAGAAATAAATTTTGAAATTATGCACGTACAGATAGCCATGGGACTCAGCAAGATAGCTGAAACAATTGAAAGAATAATTCAGGTAATAACGACAATAATACCATTAATTATCAAGTGCTTACGACACGCCAGAAACTCTGCTAGAAAGACAAAACTCTTCTCTCCACTTCGATTGGATCTCTCTTCTCATTTTATTTTATTCCTCAAGTCATGCCTTATAAGCCATAAGAGGTCATCATTTAAAAAATAATTTGAATGGAAAACTTCCAAAATAATCGGGCTTATCCCAAAGAACATGAAAGCTTTGACTCCTCGAGAGCATAGAAGACGCTGTACCTTTTAATGTCATAATAAATAAAATAACGGGCCCGAGTCTGCCTCTGGGAGCAGCAAAAATGGACATTAGCAGAATTCATTAATAACTGTCCTCTTCTGGGTCAGAGGCTACATCCATGCATTAAACGAATATTTCACTTCATGAGATGTTTAACACTTTTGCTGACCTCAATTCTCTTCCGTTACCCATATGAAAATCTGACTGAAAATCTTTTCTTATGAGTTGTACATTTGTTGGCTTTACCTTCATAGCAAAAACCATTTTCACGGCTATTCCCTGCAGTTCTCAGGAAGAAGACCACAGGCACAATTTCCACTAACGTGGGAAAATGCTAGAATGATGCCCAAGGCCATTCAGTGAATAAAGGGAATTAAGGGATTTAAGAACCTGTCTATACAGTCATTATAATCTTACTGCTATTTTTTGTGACAACCCAGTAGACTCCATAAACTTTATGAGTCCTCTCTTACTACCCAAGGCTGTTTCACAGCCTCACAAACTCAAGTGAGTCATCCGCAGAGGGAGACAAAGCACCGGAGAGGGAACTGGAAACATTCCCTCCCGTCTGTGTTGCTGCGTCTCCTTCAGTAAGGTACACAGTAGGTCAGAGCGTGTTTCTGTGCCCACCCTGGTCCTGGAAGTTCTGGAATCTGAGACCTATCTGGACTCAGTCCAGATGTTTGATGGTTTCATGGCATTTTGCCAAGCATTTGCTACACTGGATTTTTTTAAACATGTAGAACCTCCAGTTTGCCTGTCCCACGTTATACCATTTGCCCCAGAACAACAATGACAGGTGCTCCTTTTGTGCTTAAAAAACGACCCCGAGTGGGCAAGAAACTAGACAACTGTGCTACTAGTGTGGGGTCCATCACGTTCACTCCAGCCTGGGCACATTTAATCCCAACACCAAGCGAGCTTCCCAGTCCCAGAAAGGGAATTCTCTATCGTCACAGACTTCGACAATTGGGATCTCAGTTACCGGGTGTCCAGAATAATGTGAGAAGCACATATTTCCCCCAGTCCTTTTCATTTTAACTGCCTTTCTTGAAAGGTCACAACACGCCACGAATCTCCTTAGAGCATCTCTGGTTTGGAGACAACACTCTGATTTACATAATCTGCATGTATTTGTATTTATAGATGAAGCTCTGTGGCCCGCCGTGGCTTCTCCACTGAATAAATATTACAAATACTCATTTCTAATAAGGTGGTGTTTGTTTTTCAAACCAGTGGTTAGGAATCCACAGCCTAAGAATCGAAACAGATCTAGAAGCTTGTTCAACTGATAAAATGCTAGGTTGGAAACAGAGGTTCCAGGCAATCACCCTGAACAACTCGTTATTCCTTGGAGGATGCTGTCTGTTGCCAGATATTTGCCGTGACACAATTATTTGCAATGCGGCTCGCTCTCTGTACGAGAACAGTTAGAATGGGAAGCTGCACTTCAGAGAAGGGGACTTCCTCTCCGCACATCGCACACTCCATATGTGTTGGTGCCCTGGCAATGTGCTTACAATGGCAACTTAGCTTTCATTGGTAATGCATTTAATTTTTTTCTATAAGTTATTCATCATAGCTCCTCTTACATATAGTAATAATATAATATCAACAGCAATAACTAACATTTATACCATGCTTACCATGTGCCAGGCACCACTCTATGTAAATACTATAAAAGTATTAGCATTCATTCTAACACCCTGGGCAGCTGGCACTATCGTTATCACCGATCTATGGACAAGGAAGAGGAGGCTTTCAGGCATCCTGTGACTTGTCCAAGCCCACACCGCTCATGGGGGCAGAACCGGGACCCAAACCAGGCAGCCTGGCTCCTGCACCCCACACAGCTTCTCTGCTTTCATTCCTTGCTTACTTTAGCTCTACCTTCCTCCTGAATTTACCTTCATTTTATAAAATAACGTAATAATAATAATGACTAAAAAAATAAGCACTGAAGAAAAATGAAGATAAACGCCTTAATTATGCCGTGGTCCCTGGCAGTTACGACAGTGCTGGGATTCCAGGCTGTTCCAGTCCGGTGGGCTACGTGAGACTTTCATGTCATGGAGGCCCCTCTCCCTCAGCTGTAAATTATATGTCTACAAAATTCACGACTAACACATGAACAATATCTGGGAAGTTGCTTTTGGGCGAAGTATGAATGATCTGGAAAGCAGCCAAGGCGTGCCCCAGAAATCAGCACTGTGTGAGCTATAAAAGCTTAAAACCCACCTCCTTCTGCCATTGTGCACTTACCTGACTGTGAAGGAGAATCAGTGAAATGACAGACAGGAAATAGAGGGCCTAAAACCCCCTTACGACATTTTCCAAAGGACTCTGAAGTGCAAATATTATAAAGGGAGAGGAGGAATGATATTATTGGAAACATTGAATTTGGGGAGTGCTTTGGGTTGTGTCTTTATGCTCTATGTGGGAAAATGTTTTAAATGAAACTGCTATGAGCTGACCTTTCTATATAAATCTGGTAAATTAATTAGTTTCAAAGTCATCCGTTTAGTTACAGTGTGAGTAGTATAATAGAAAGCACACCTTTTGTGTAAGTAGCATATGAAGATTTTCTCAAATTTATAAGATGTGTATCTGTAGAGCTTCATAAACATCTGGCTGATGAGAGCGTCTCACTTCACATCTTTGCCGCACTGTAAGGATGACTCTAATCTTATCTTCCTTTTACCTCGATTCAGTGGCACTCGGGAGACTTGAATAAAACCTAACCCAGATGTTTGTAAACATAACCCAGATTCCATCCCTGATGGAAACGAAGAAGGCTTTTTCACCCTGACAATGAAATGGAAAACTCCGCAAGAAACAATCGAAAATTATCAGGACTGGAAGAAAACACTTGCCGAAAAAGTAACTCCTTATTTTCATCCTGATCACTGTGGCAATGACTAGAAAATGGCCATTTGAAAATGGAAAATGTACTAATGCCTAAATTCATACTCTTTAGAGTTATAAAAGCATATCTTTTTATCATATTGTGGTTTGTAGTCCACACAATAATGATGCTAAGGTTGCACTATAAACTGTATTGAAAATCAATATCATAAATCTTGATAATTTAATTTACTCAACAGATAGATGTATCTTTTTAAAAGATTAATGACAGAATTTTCTGTGCACCAAAAGTGTAACATTTTTAGTGCCTAATCTTTTTGTAACTAAGAGTCAACATCTTTCTCATTTTAACATACTTATAAATTCCTTAGGAATAACTATTATACATCTCTCAGTCTCCACTACTATCAGCTGAAAAGCTGGTCTAGTTCTTCCTCTCAAAAGCTTAGACCCAGTAGAGACGAGGACGGACCTGAGAGGTGGGTTCCATCAAAGCCTACTAAGTCAGGTGTCAGGACATGATACCGTGTCCTAAAGAAACCCCTGGCACGGTCACCAATGAGCCCCAGGTGTGGACACTCACTAGTTATCATTTGTAAACTCACCTCACATGGACAAGACTTTGGGAGCCCAATTTCTCAACCACACAAAGTGGAACTAAAAATGTAAATAGTACTTTTCTTATCTGCTTCCAGGGTTTTGGTGAGGTTGAAGTAAGATAATATAACTAAAGGGGTCTTTAAATTGTAAAACTCCAGATGTTAACTTTTAGAATCAACACCAACTGGAAAAGAATTTATATCTTTTTTTAATCTTTCTGCTCCTTTGGTGAGTATTCTTGATAAGGTTGATTTTTAGAGAAGGATTTAATAGCAAAAACAAACAATAATAATAACCTTAAAGATTTAGAGGTTATAAGCACTTGTATATACACTTATCTTATTGTATCCCCATAGTAATCCATAACCCATGGAGAAGTCAGGTGTTATTATTGGCATTTGGTTTTACAGATGAAAGCATTAAGGTTCAATCAGGCTTTTAAATCTGCTTAAGAAAACTCAATAAGAAGCAGATCCAAATCCCCTGTGTTTATCCTACCCCACATTGCCCGCATTTGACAATATCATATATCATTACATTACATTTGGGTTCAGTGCGTAAGAAAAAAAAACCTTTTTTAGCAATATTTGGAAGTATCTGAACACAGCGGCACAGACAGTCATCAATCCTGACCGTCTGGGATTCTCAGCCGTGCGCGCAGGTGAAGGATAACCGCACCTGGGCAAACTGGCCGGAGACCGGCTGGACGAGGCAGCCCTGGACATCCCTTCATTCTTGCTCCAGGAGCCTCCGGGTTCATATATGAGTTTTCTCTGCTCAGAGCTTAGTGGATATTCAACAAATCTTTGTTAAATAAATCTAGCCTTTTGAGAGTAGGAGTAATTTCAAACATTTTTCTCTGTGGTTTTTTTGTACCTGAAAAAAAAGAGAAATCACTTGAAAGAAAACTAATGTTGAGGCTCATTTGTGCCTCTGAGACTAATTTTTTCATCAACAAAGTAGAGACAATAACACTGATGGCAAGATGCTTTGCACGTGGAGTACTAAGCATGGGCCCAACATCATCACTATTGTTCTTCTGTGTCTTATTATTTTAGAGTTGTTAGGTGGTTTTTTTCCCTAAAAAAAGAGAAAGAAGTCTAAAAATTGCCAAGACAGAATCCATTTCTTTAAACCTTGTTATTTTGGAATGTAATTTTGATTCTCATTATCAGGAGAAAACAGCACAAACTGAAAAGATTGTATTTAATCATTCAATTCATTGCAACATTTCCTCAAAGGGAAGAAAAGTCAATAATAATGTTCAAATGTAGCAATTGCAGAGAAGTAAAATGCAAAAGTGCCTTTGCTCCTTGTTCATTTAATCATGGTGCTCAGTTGTTCTGCAAAACAACCTTTCTTTTCCAAGTTTTGCTTTGACGAGCATCCTTGAGATTGGCAGGATAAAGGAAGCAATCAACTAGGACGCTGTTTGCAAATCTTTCCATGTCTTTATTTTCAGATAACCCTCCTGATTAGAGATTCAGTGGAGTAAGTCGCAGAGAGTGAATAGAAGATACAAAATTTAAACTCATTCAAAGGTTTAAGAAGGCAGGGTTTTCTTGGTTTTTGTTTTTGTTGTTTCGAGACCTATGAAAGAGAAGGGTGGTGATTTTTAACAGAACAGAGAACAAGAAGAAAATTTGCCAGTGTGCCCAGGTCGATTCTCGGCAAGGTCAACATGAATGAATAGCATAAAAATCTGAGATGCCATCCTTAAAAGTGGATGCAGGGACTTCCCGGAAAGGAGGAGCAGCGTTACTTTTACTGGCCTCTGTTAGAGCTGCAATCTCATTCCTGCCTGTGTGAGGTAGACATTAGACTGCTCGGAATAAGCTCTGTTCACAGCACGAAGTCTGGATCCCAATTCCAGTTTCACCACTTACTAACTGTGCGAACTCAGCTGCAAATAAACCCACCATTACAATGGGGTCAGTACCTACCCAAGAAGGTTATTAAAAGACTTGCAGGAAACATGCCAAAAAAAAAAAGTTCCTAGTAAAGGACCTTGTATACAAGTAAGTGCTCAACAAGAGTAGTAGGGACTAGGGTTAAGCAGGTGCGTATCTTTTATCTTGATTACTGAATGTTTTCATGCCCCCACAAATTTTGTGCCAAGGCAAGTGCCTGACTAGTGTTAGTCTTGGGTGCTAATTAATAGCAACTAATATTGCAATTATTAGGCAATTTATCTTGCACCTCCCTGTGTCCCCAGCTCCCGAGACAGACCTCACAGCAGGTGCCCAAGACACACTTAGTAGTTCTAGAAGGGTGGTAAGGGAGGATGATAGCACCCAACTTTTTTATTTAAAGATATTAATTAAACTATATCATTTAAAAAACTGGTTTATCTCTTGCTAATTTTATCTGTTTAACTTCTATATTTTATACGCTTTAAGAAAATTGAGGGGGTTTTAATTCCAAATTATATAAAAACCAAACAATATTCAGATTTGGAGTTTCTATGGCTTTGGGACATATGGATCATAGACTTGTCAGAATATTATATAAACTCTGTGTGGCTAATTAATATAGGTTTAAAATGGTAGAGTAAAAAGGAAATACATTCTATGAAATATATTTGGTAAATACTATAATGTATGTATGTTAATGTCAAACATTCACATCTCTTGTTATTCCTCAACTGTGTAATGAAGATAATAGTAGCTAAATTTTTTGATATTTGTAAACCTTAGAAATATAAATTTCTTCAGAAAAATATATCAGTTATCCTTTTTTATCATCTATTTTACCTTTTTTCAAAGAAAGCCATTTAGACATAGAAAGGACATAGAGAAGAATCTGCCTACCAAATTGCATCTTATTGTTGACATAAAAAGCATGAGGGGAAAAGTGTGTTTTCAGTTTGTATTTCTGGCCTCTGTACCATCAGAGCTGACTTTCTGCAGCAGAGATTCCTGATACTATTTGCCTTTCAGATAAATGCATTTCCTTTGCTATTCTTTTGACTTCTCCCATGGCAGCATACACCCCCAGTGACTAACAGTAAAAATTATTTCCTAATTGGAAAGATTTAATTTGTAATAAAATCTGTGAGAATGGCTGTTCAAACTAAAGTCAGTATAAGACAAAAATGAGCCTTCTTAAAGAGATCATAAATCTTTAGAAATAAATTTTATACAAAATAGGTCACAAAATGCCACTAAGCTTGCTCTATGACTCTGGTAAATTGGCATATGTCTTGGAAAACTGAGAACAGCAATTCTCATTAAACGTACAGGTGAGCCTGACGCAGGCCAGCGTTTTCCACCGTAGCTGGGTGGTTTGTATTGCTCATTATTTATTCACAGTAAGCAGGGGATGGAGAGTAAACTGACCTCACCTTGGACCTCAGATGGCTTAAAATGTCAGGAACATGGTGTGGTTCTCGTTGCAGGGAATAAATAATTGCAGATTGTGTTAGCCAGGGTTTTCCAGAGAAACAGAACCAACAGGACATAGAGAGAGAAACATAGAAAGAGATTTACTGTGAAGGATCGGTTCACCTGGTGATGGAGACGGAGAAGTCCCACGATCTGCTGTCTGCGAGCTGGAGGCCCAGGAGGGCCTGCGGTGTGAGCTCCAGTCCAAGCCCAGATGCCCAAGAGCGAGGGCCGGAGAAGGTGGATGTCCCCACTCGACCAGAGAGCAAACTCTTCCCTCTCTGACCTTTTGTTCTACTTGAGGCCCTCGGTGGATTGGAGATGCCCACCCATGTTGGTGAGGATGGGTCCTCTTTACTCAGTCTACTGGTTCAAATGCCACCCTCCAGACACACCCAGAAACTGTTTTCCCCGCTGTCTGGGCATCACTTAGCCTAGTCAACTGGACACACAAGATAACCATCAGGGAGATTATTTCTACTCCTAATGCAGAGAAAGCAAAAGATCAACAGCATACAAAGGATTAAAGCACAGGTAGTTAAAGCCCCTATAGCTGCAGCAAACATGATTTGATGATGTCTAAGGCCAAGCCATTTAAACAAAAAAGAAAACAAAACGCTCTTCTCTGTCCCTTGCAATCAGTGTTGAAGACGCTAATACTCCTCCATGTAGCTTCTGAGTGTCCAAGGGTGGGTTTGAGCCTACTTAGAAGTGGCACCAAGCCAAGAACAGAGGAATTTCTCAGGATGGATATGTCCAGATTCTTCACCAGGGCAACCACCCTACTGGCCTTTACACAGTCAGGTCATCTTTGTAGAATTTTCATGAAACATTTGATTTCAGAGATGAGGAAATCTTAACCATTTATTTTTTTAATATCACTAACTTCCTTTTTGGTAAAACATAAAATTTAACAGAACCTTTTAAGATTTCACATTTTACAAATTTATAAACAGTCAAATTATTTTCCTTATTTTTAAAACTATATTTAGGCAGGCTAATACTTCATCTGAAATATGTCCAAATTTTTCACCATTATCTCTAGAGAGCAGTGTATTATTGGAGTATATTAAGTACAATCCTCAACCTCTGACATTGACGACTCTGGGTGAGATATACTTATAAGCAGAAAATACTAACATCAATAAAAACACTGACAAGTCAGAACTAGCAGAGCATATGTGTGTGCATGCAAGGATATAAATTCCATACTCAAAAAAAGTGAATATTTTGGTTCTCTTATTCTTGCCATTTTAGATATTTATATTTTAAACATATAAATATATATATTCCATATATTAAAGTCATGCACATTCTCACAAACTAGCTCTTGGGGGTACTGGCCAGGGCATCAGCACAGGCATTAGCTTACACCATAGGAAATTTTTATTATTTTTAAATTATGATAAAAACACTTACCATGACCCATTCACACATGTTTATGTGAATAATACCATATTGTTACTATAGGCACAAAGTTGTACAGCAGATCTCTAGACGTATTCGTCTTGTATAGCTAACGCTTCATTCCCACTGACCAGCAATGCACCATTGCCTACCCCGCCCCATGGCAAGCACCATTCCACTCTTGGCTTTTATGAGTCTAACGCCGTTGGATTCCACATATAAGTGAGGTCACATCGTATTTGTTTTCAGCTCCTTCCAGTGATACCAAGTAGTGTGAGTGCTGGATTATATGTTAAGAATATGTTTAGTTTTGTAAGAAACCACCAAACTGTCTTTCAAAGTGGCCATAACACTTTACATTCCCACCAGCAATGAATGAGAGTTACTGTTCTGCATCCTCACCAAAATTCGGCCTTGTCAGTGTTCTGGATTTGGGCCATTCTAATAGGGATGTGTGGGATCTCATCGTTGTTTTAATTTGCATTTCCCTAACGACATAGGATGTGGAGCATCTTCTCATGTACTTATTTTCCATCTGTGTATCTTTTCTGGTGAGGTGTCTGTTCAGGTCTTTTGCCCATTTTTTAGTTGGATATTTGCTTTCTTCTTGCTGAGTTTTTAAGTATTTGTATATTTTGAATATTTGAATAACAATCTTGTGTATTTGAATAACAATCTTGACCAGATATATCTTTTGCAAATATTTCTCCCAGTGTATGGCTCATCTTTTAATTCTCTTTAAAGTGTCATAAAATTTCTAGCAGGTGTGAGGTGATAAATCATTGTATGAAAGAAATTAAAGCAGACACAAGTAAACAGAAAGATATCCTGTCTTCACAAATTTTAAAAAATTAACATTTTTAAATGTCCATAAGTGACATACAGATTTAATGTAATCCCTATCAAAATTCTAATGAAATTTTTCACAGAAATAGGAAAAACAACCCTAAAATTCATAGAAACCTACAAAAGTCCTTAAATAGCCAAAGCAAGTTTGGGCAAAAAGAACAAAGCTGGAGGCATGACACTGCCTGATTTCAAAATGTACTACAAAGCTATAGTAATCAAAACAGTAGGATACTGGCATAAAAACAGATATATAGACCAACGGAACAGGAAAGAGAGCTCAGAAATCAACCCATGTATGTACAGTCAACCGATCTTCACTAACAGTGCCACAAACACACTGAGGAAAGGTCAGTCTCCTCAACAAACGATGGTGGGAAAAAGTGGATATCCACATGTGAAAGAATGAAATTGTACCCTCATCTTATGCCACACACAAAAGCCAACTCAAAATGGATTAAGGATTTAAACCTAAGCCCTTAATTTGCAAATCTCTTAGAAGAAAACACAGAGCGAACAATTCTTGGCATTGGTCTAGGCAATGATTTCTTGGATATAACACCAAAGCACATGCAACAGAAGTAAAATGGACAAATGGGATTGCATCAAACTAAAAAGCTCCCACACAGCAAAGGAAACAGTTAACAGAGTGAAGAGACAGCTTACAGAATGGGAAAAAAATATTTATAAACCATATATTTGGTAAGAGCTTAATATCCAAAATATATAAGGAACTCCTGCCACTCAATAACAAAAAAATAAATAACCCAATTAAAAAATAGGCCAAAGACTTGACTAGACATTTCTCAAAAGAAGACATGCAAATGGCCAACAGGCATGTGAAAAGATGTTCCACATTGCTAATTACTGCCAGGGAAATGCAGATCACTAACATTTTAAGTGTGATATAATTAGCTTCTAATCTCTTAAGGCGTCAGGAATAGAACACAGAAATCTGGCTCATCTGTAGTGACAGAGTTCCTATGATGACATTTGTTTAGGCTTATGTACTTAATCCCAGTTACAACTCAGTTTAAAAGGAAAACCTAAAATGGAAAACAAAGGAATGAAAATGCAAAGAATACACTTGATGCCATTTCTCACCTGTCCAAATGTACAAGTGTAACCTGCTACTGCCAAGCCTATGAGGAAAGAGAAGCTCTCTTACATCCCTGACAGAAGTGCAAAAGGATTCAACAGCTGCGGAGCCTAATTGACGGTATCTATCATAATTCCAAATGCATATGCATATATATATATCCTTTAACCCGGACATCCTATTTCTGAGAATTGATCACACATAAAATGTTGTGTGTATAAAGTCATTTATTGCAGGATTGTTGGCAATAACTTGGAAAGGCCTGGGGACAGCCCAAATGTCCATCTCCGGGAAACTGGTTAAACACATTCCGATAGCTCCACACAATAAAAGGCTGTTCTGCTGCAGAAGAGAATGAAAAGCTCCCTGTGTGCTCTTACAGAAAGAGCTCCAGGATAAATACTCAAGTGAGAGGAGCAAGGTGCACAGCAGCAGGTTCACAAGCACTCTACTTGTGTTTAAGGAAGGTAAGATGAGAATGTCTTTTCCCACATGCTTTATTGCACAGAGATACACAGAATAATCAGTAAGAACTGGCTGCCTGTGTGGGGAGAAGAGAGTTGACGGGCAGAAGTGGGAACAGTACTTCTCAGTGTGCATTTTGTAGCACTACTCTGATCTGCAAGCAGGATGATTGTGTCACCTATTCAAAATCTTAAATTTTTAAAATGGCACTGGCTTAGGTGGCTCTCTGTATGAAAAATAAAATAAAATTAGATCTTTGTCTCATACCGTAGCCAAAAATAAAATCTGTAGAAAACAAACTTCAAACTTTGAAAGAAAATATAGGAGAACATTTTTATAACACCAGGGCAAGGAAGGATTTCTTTAAAATATATAAAAACAAATCAAATATGAAAGAAAATATCACATTAAATATTTAAAACGTATGTAGATTAAAAGGCACCATAAGTAAATTAAAAAGAAAACCAGACTGCTAGATGATATTTGTAATGTGAATAAATCACCAAATATTCTTATATAGAATACTTAAAGAACTCCTTCAAACCAATAAGATATAGACAAACAACCCAAGAGAGAAATAGGCAAAAACATAAATAAGCAATTCAGAAGGAAAGAAACTTGAATGGCCAATTAACATATGGGGAAAAAGATAATAGCAGCAATAATCTAGAAAGTGCAAGATAAAGCAAAAACAAGACGCAGAAGACACTTGTCAGATAGGCAAAAATGAAAAGCATGATGACTACAAATATTGATTAGAATGTGGGAAATGGAATTCTTGCATTTTGTAAAATGGCACAAACAGTTTTGGACAACTTGATACATCTGGCAAAGTTGAAGTTGCACGTAATTTATGGTCCAGCGATTCCACTTGTGTGGGTCTAACCTAGAGGAATTGTCACACATGCGCGTAAAGAGACCCCTCCACCCCAATAAAGTAAAAACAACTTAACTATAACCCAGCGGGGGAATGGATAAATAAACTGTGGTCTATTCATTCAACAAAACACTACTCACAGTTAAATGAATGTACTGTAACTACAAGTATCGACATGGATTAATCCTAAAAAACATTTTGAGATCAGAAAAGAGGAAGCGAGTCCCAGAAGGTTGTGTATGCTGTGATGTCATTCAAGTGAAAATTCCAGAACATACCAGTTTGCATGAAATCCATTTGGGCACATAAATGTGTGATCAATATGGCAAATTAGGAGGCTTAATAGAAATCAACTTCAAAATAGTAGCCGCTCTTGCAGGAAAGTAATCCAGTGGGATTTCCTCACCCATCTACCAAATGTCAGGGAAGCACTTCCACGCGCCAGGCACTGCTGTGGGTATGGGCTGCTGCACTAAACAAGGCAAATTCGTGTAATTATATTCCAGGGCAGGGACTGCGGGTGACACAGTAGATATGTAACATGGGGCCCGTGTTCATGAATACAGTGACGTGTGGGTGGCAGGGGAGGCTGCACAGTGGCCTGCAGCCCCTGTGAGAAGCTCTTGGGGAGTAAGAGGCTCCGAGTGTGGAAGGGAGGGAGGAGGGAGTCCGTGGAGGCGTGGGGACCCGAGTCCAGGCAGAAGCCCCAGGAGCAGGAATGGGACTGCTGGGCTCGAGGGGCAGGAGAAAGGCCAGTGGCCTGGGGAGGGTCCTGCAGCCCTGCTGGGCAGCATGGGCTGTTTCTGAATGTGACATGGGCAGGGCCCTGGTGGGATTTGCTTCTCCAAGCATCACTCAGTTGCTGGATGAAGGACTGACTGTAGGAGGGCCAGGGTGGAAACAGGGAGACCACCGGAGGCCAGCACAGGCGTCTGGGAGAGAGGGAGCCACGGTGAGGCCTAGACTCGGGATAAATGTTGGAGGCGGAGACACGAGGACCAGCAGAAGGGACGAGAGGAGTGAGGGAGAGACCTGTCTAAGACGTGAGTGCCCTTTACTGAAGCGGGGGCGGGGCTGGGGATGAACCTATCCGGGGAAAATCCGGATTCTGCTTTCTGGGTGGTCCAGGGTGGGCAGCAGAGTCTCCACCTAATCAGAAACATTGAATTTCTTCACTTACAAGTTGTGAGGCAAAGAGGGCAAAATACTAATATGTGTTAAGAATCTCAGAAACTCTCAGTATGTTAGAAATATTTCATTTTTAACAAAAAAATGGCTGAGCTAACAACAGAGCAATAATTTCCTGTCTGTGACCACCTGACTTTGACCTTTAGCTACATGAACATGTAACTGTCCATAGGAGCATGAATTATAATGCTATTTCTACTGAGGAGGAAAAGGCAGAGGAGGAAGTAGAGGAGGAGGAGAAGGAGGAAGACATGGAGGAGGAGGAGGAAGAGGAGGAGGAGGAGGACGAGGAGGAGGAGGAGGAGGAGGACGAGGAGGAGGAGAAGGAGGAAGACGTGGAGGAGAAGGAGGAAGACGTGGAGGAGAAGGAGGAGGAGGAGGAGGAGGAGAGGCAGCCAGCCTGGGGTGGCGATTCCAACTGGTGTCCTCGAATCAGCAGTTGGAAGCCGCAGGGAGGTGGATGAAAGCTGGTGGGCAGCGCTTCTGCGAGACACGCTCTCCAGTGCTCGTGAGCCTCATTCCAGTGTCAGAAATCAATTCCACCCAGCCCTGTGCTCGTGACCCCGTAGATTCCCCCCCGGAGTGCCCACAGCCCCGTTTGCAAAGCCACATCTGGTTTACTCTCCTAGTTGCAAAGCGGAAGGCTGAGCAACAGCACGATGGTGGGCATGTAGCGCGGCGTCCTCGGCAAGACCCTTCACCTCTGCGTGCCCCCAGTCCCGTCGAGGGCGGCAGTGCCTGTCTTGGGAGGTGTTATTAGGCCCTGTGTGCCTAAAGCTTCCAGCATAGCGCCAGTCGCACAGGAAGCATCTAATAAAAGCCAGCTCTCACTGCTACCGTTAATGAAACCGCACTCATTATATCCTTCCTGCAGCCAACATCCATTCACTCTAACAGAAGTATGAGAAAACCAGACCCAAACATGCCACAAGACGCCCTGGAGACCATACATCAAGCGTGATCATATCACAGGATTTCTCCGGCAGAAAGGGCCCTGAACTTGGATTCTTGCTCTGGCTCCGTCCACTCTGTGACCTTGAACCAGTCACTAAGGCGTTCTCAGCACTGGAGGAGCAGGTGCATGAACATTAGAGCACTGGAAGAGCAGGTGCATGGACATCAGAGCGCTGGAAGAGCAGGTGCATGGACATCAGAGCGCTGAAAGAGCAGGTGCATGGACATCAGAGCGCTGGAAGAGCAGGTGCATGGACATCAGAGCGCTGGAAGAGCAGGTGCATGGACATCAGAGCGCTGGAAGAGCAGGTGCATGGACATCAGAGCGCTGGAAGAGCAGGTGCGAGCCGGGGTTGGCTGCTCCCGGGTCAGGAAGCGTCTGAGTGTCCTGCAGTGGAATGTGGACGATTGCCCTAGAAGGGCCTCCAGGGCACGCTGCAGCCTGCACCCGGGTGCACTCAGCACTAAAGTGAGGTCAGCAGCCCCAGCTCAAGTCCTGTCTTCCCACAGACCTCCCAAAGCACACTTAGAAGCCCCCTAACTCCTAGCTCCCAAGCCCACTCCCTGTATATGGTCTCCGTAAAATAAATGTACAGCTCTCAGTACCAGTGCCAATGCTACAAGAAATCTGCAGCCACCTACGTGATATGACATGAGCCAAATCTTCATAAATAGCAAATTTGGGGTAAATTATTAAATGCTTCTAAAGTCTGTTTCTTCTTCTATAACATGGGAAAAGTGAAATGTAATGTTTAGAAGAGTTGGAAACATTAAATTTAATGGTGTGGGCGGAACGTCTAGTGTTGCACTTAACGTGCACTAAATGCTTAAGAAATGCGTGTGCTTTCCTGAGAGACCATCTCGCTACTCCTCAAAAGCCTTGCACTGTGTTCTTTAATCAGGGATCCATCTTTTCTTTAGGTTAGTTAATGTACCTCTAAGAATACCTTGTTAAAACCACCATGAAACACCAAGGTACATCCACTGGAATAGCTAAAATTACAGAGAATGCAACGGCAAGTGTTGACAACGATATGAAGCAGTGGGAACATTGGTACGTGCAGACTAATGAGGTTGTGGAGAGACAACTCTCAACACAGGTACAAGCCAGTATCAGCTTTGGCCTCCACCCTGGTCATCAGATTACTCTGTAGCCTTCGCAAGTAGCTGGGAGCAAAAGCTGAAGGGGATGAGGTTTGATGCCTTTAGGGTGGGAGAAAGAGGTGCCTTAAGATTGAGAAATACTCAGATCACAGAGGCATAGCAGCTGCAAATGAGTAACAGCCAGGGCTAAAGTCCTTAACGATGCTTCTGGCTGCCTAAGGCAAGAGATGATGGGAGGAACGTGAAGGACAGGGACAGGCACACGCACTGGCGTGGAAGGGAGGCGATGAGATTCTCTCACTGGGGTGTAGGCGGCACCTGCTCGCCATGTCCGCACGTGGCTTTTCCTCTGCCAGCGCAGAGACGTGGGTCCTGTAGGATTGGGCCCCACCCTAGTGACCTCACTGAACCATAACTACCTTCTCAAAGGCCCTATCTCCAAACCCAGCCACGTCAGGGGTTAGGACTTCAGCATATGAAAGGGGGAAATTGGTCTACGACAGGGATTTAGTGATAATGCAACAAGAGACAAAAACAAAAATAGGATGACTCCCAGCACCTCAAACGAGACTATGATTTATTGAAGTTGTTAAGGGAAGACTGAGAATCCAAGGGAAGATGGTTGATGTCTTTGCCTGGCTGCTCCAGCTGTTCCCACACAAGCAAAGCTTGAGACCAGGGCTTGCACGCAGGATGTTTGTTCTCCGAAGTGACCTCGGGAAACAGGAGAGGGAAGCTGGCAAGCATGAGACGGAAAAGGAGAGAAAGGAATTGAAATCTGCACTATTGAGCGGGTCATGACAGTGCACACCTGGGCTCACTCACTGGGTCCCTCTGCAGAACGTGCCTCACGTCCAAAAGAAGGGACCATTTGTCCACCGTCTCTATGTCCCCGTGGGCAAAGGGCTATTTACCCACTATAGTGGATTAGAGCAATTCCGGGTTTGCTCAAGCGTCCCCTGCTGCAGTCAGAGGAAGCCTGGAGCAGAGAGTGGGAAATACAGGACAGCCGAGGGAGGTGCTCTCGAGCTGTGTCGGAGGAAGGTGGTTACCGCAGCAGTGACTGCAGTGAAGCCTGGCCAGGCACAAGTGGTGCCGGATGTGGTCCACGGCATGCACCGCTCAGATCCGGGCATCCCTTGATGAGTCCAGTTCAGCACAAACCCTCCAAGCAAAGACCTGATGTAGCAGGATGTGTCAGACAAGCCACACTCTGCATTGCTGTCCCAGGCCCCAGGCCATATTGATAGTCACCGATTCCTGTGACACTTCCTCTTCAGAGTCCCTCACCCCTGGCCAGCACTTGGGCAGTCTGAGTTGTTTACTTCGTGGTGTGACCCAGGCTCACATTCCCTAAGGGGTCTGTGCACCTACCAGGCCATGCTTGCTGCGTTCTGCCATTTACAGTTATATCCACACTGGAAGAATCAAGAATTAGGTGCCAGACTGGCCGCTGCCCCTGGCATCGTGCAATGGACATGCTGGCTGCTGGTGGCCGCAGAGTCAGCAGCGCCCACCAACCCCAGAACTAACTCCACCAGCATGGAGAACCCAAATGACCAAGTGGCACTTACATTTTCAAGTTCAGAAGAACGCTTAATGTGTCCTGGACAGTAGCATTTCTCCCCCTCCCACTTCTCCAAGAACCAGGACGTTAATTCCCAAAGAGCCTAAAATTTTCAGGGATTTGGAGCACAAATTCCACCAGTGGGTCACAGGTCCTGCATTCGTGTGTTCTTGCAGCTGAGATGCAGTGCTAGCTTGGGCGACGACCACCTGCAGGGAGACAGCTGCCTCTGAGGGACAGCTTCAGTGAGCCGCTCCTACACTCTGCCCTGGAGGGACACAGGGTATGGTAAGAACAGCGTGGTCACACGGCCTCTTTTGCACTTCCTTTACCCCCACACACAGGTCCTTTGGTGAGAAGCAGCACTGTGAGATCCGAGGCAAGCAGACAGGGCGTCCTTCGAGCCCCTGGGTGAAGATGCCGGCGGAGAGGGAGGGCAGAGTGAGCCAGTGAGGATCTCCCCAATCAGGGCAACGGGCGTCTCCTGTACACACCTGCCCCGGGTGCCCGGCTGGTCCTGAGGGGAGGGTGCCGTGTCGGGCTTTGCTGATGACAGGCCGTCTGTGCAGCCGTGGTGTCAGCTGAGTGGGTCATGGCTGCAGGGAGCCCAGGCTGTGCAGCTTGTGCCTGTCTCTGTGCCCATCACCACGGCCACTCCATCCATGGGCCCCTTGCTCAAGTGCTGGGAGCCCAGGACAGAGGCTGGCTGGCACCCACAGGACAGTCACCCTGTCCAACAGGTGCCATGTCCCCCATCATGCTCTCTGGGGGCATTAGCATTTCATAGAGGTGCTCACATACGTTCCCACCGCCATGACCATTCACACGCCTCTTCCCGAAACTTCCCCTCCCAAAGAGCCAAGCCGTTCGACACAGGCCGGACCTCTAGTTACAGACCCAACCTCGAGCATTCCCACTGTGTTCAAAGCGAATGACCGAGGTCACCGTTCTACTCCCTGCTAGAAGGGTTTCCCGTCCTCACTTTCCTTCAGCGCTCCCTGAGTGAGGCTGGAGTGTGGCGGCACCCCACTTCCTCCCAGCAACCACGCGCCATGCCCACCCACCTGGGAACCTGACCCCATCTTTCTTCCTCTGTAAGCTGGTCACAGGAAACCCCCGTGAGCCCGCAGCTGTAAGTAGAGGTGTCAGCATTGCAGAGGCTTATGAGACAGTCTGGGCTGCCTGTTCACGCACCTGACAGGACTTCCAGACCCGTCGGAGTGATCCAGTGTGATCTCCAGGGGACCATGTCAGTGTGGGAGGTTTGATGGGTCCCCCGCCTGGCCTGATGACCAAACAGATCCTGTAACACCTAGAAGATGACATGATGGGTGGATCTGGATGGATACCTCCAGACATATCTCAGGCCCCACCAGTGTGATGCTTTTCAAATTGTGAGCAGTTCTCCACTGCAGGAGGAAGGGCCTTGCTCCAGGGTACTTGGGGTCTGCACTAACTCTTGTATTTGGGGCTTGCCAGACTTCTACCTGGCTCCCTTATCCACCACAGATTCCTCTAGAACTACCGGACTTGCTGAGTCATACACTGTGATCAACAGAGCAGTCTGCACTGCAGCTGGACCTGCCGCACAGCTCTATTTTGTTCCGGGAAGCTTTCAGAACTGGAAGCATTTGGGTCACCAGATAAATGGGTTGAAGCAATACTCTGCTTCCAAATGCCAAAGAACCTTCCCAGGCAATAGCCCTCTCTATTAGTAGTTGGGAAGGCGAATGCAATAACCTGCCATTTACCCGAGAGGCGGTGAGACGACATGCTCCAAACTGCTGGTACCTGAAACCTCACCGACGTGGCAGCCACCAACCTGCATGGGCTCCATCTCCCACCTCGTGGCACTGTGTGCACTCGTGGTATTCCAAAGTTTCTAAAGACACCAATGGTGCCCCTCTCACCAGGCTTCCCTCTTCGCTTTATCAAAGAACGTGTCCTCTGGGCCTTCCCAAGGAACATGACTCTGGTGGCAGAATCGCTGCTGTCCACGTCTCCACCGCCCTGACCCTTCCTTCTGTTCCCTCTGAACTCTGTGCCGAGGCAGTCTGGGAACCTCTGGCTCATTTGCTGAAGTTCATCCTGTGTCTGGGCTTCAAGGGGGATTCCAGCGGCACCTTAGCACCTGTCCCCAGGGTCCCTGCAAAGATGCTGAATCAAAACCCAAGGGAGAGTGTTCTCACGTCCATAAATTCCCTCCCACCCTGCCTTATTCTCTTCCCCAAATGGTGCAACACCCTTGAGATTCCCTCCCAGGCATGTTCCTCTGGTTCTTGCTGGCACAGCCAGGGTGTTCACCACTATGGGTGGTGGCACTGTCTCCTCCTGGTGCAGACACTTATCTGCCCACTCCTGCATCCTGACCTTGGACATTGGGCTGCCGGCAGCGTGGGAGGCAGCGCCTACTGTGAGGAAGGCGAGGCCCTCGTACACACCCATCCCGAGTGATGTCTTTGCAGGGTCTCTAGGTGAATGGAGGACACTCTCCTGTGCATGGGAGGCAGCTGTTTCTGTGGGACCAGGGGGTTTAGGAGACTGTGGGGCTTTAAGATTGTCGTCTACTCAAATGCCCCGATTCCAAGCCTCAGAGTACTGTTTTCTCTCCTATCCGGCTGCTAATGTTGGAATCGGAATGAGTCTGTCTCCTCTGTAGCTCTGCCATCCCTGTCACTAAACCCTGAGTCGGTTTCCAGCAGAGTCTGCCATGCAGCCCATGTGACAATGGTCCCCAGGGGTTCTCAATGTCATCTCAACATTGAAATCACATGAGCAGCTCTAAAGAGCTGCTGCTCGGGTCCCACTTCTAGACGTTATGAATTAATTGTTCTGGGATATCACTTGGATCTCAGATTATGTGATTCTAGTATGAAACCAAAGATGAGAGCTAATGGTCTCAGTACTGCCTTGGAAGCCCTCTGGTGTTCACAGTGAACTTCCAGTCGATGATTATCTAATCTGAGCCTGTCATTTTTTTTCCCCAGGCTTCTTAAGAGCCAGTAGCAAAAGCCAGAAGCTCCACAATCTCTCTAGTTACCAGCACTCCCCCACTGTTCAAGGGTCTGACACAGCGTAGCCAAAGCTGTGTGATGCACCCATCGGGGTCCTGATCGCGGGGACACCCTCACGTCACAAGGGCTCCACTCTCGTCTCAGTCATCCCAGGGAGTGACTGGTTCTAGAACACCATCTGAGGGCCACTTTCCCCTCATCTTTTCCAGAAAGCAAAGAGAGAGACAAACTTTGGTGAGGGAACTTTTTGGAGACCCGTGATCTGAGGAACAGAAGTGAGGATGAGGAAGAGCAGTGCAGAGAAAGGAGGCAAACGACGCGCAAGACGGTGTTTGAGCTGATTACCAGGGTGGATAACGTGGGTTCGACCCTGCTAAGACCCTCCAGAGAATGATGTAGAAGGAGCCTCAGAATCATCCAGAAAAGGAGAGCATCGACCCCCCGGGCCAGATCCCGTTTGTGAGCATGGTTTGCATGATTTGCAGGTGCCTCCCAGAAGTCCTGGAGCAGGACGAGAGATATATTTTGTAAACCGTGTGGCAGTGAAGCAGGGTGCACCATGTGGGGAGGTTTCCAGAGACGTGAAAGGAGTAAAAGCTGGGAAGCGCACGCAGTATCTAACGCAGGAACCGGGGGCTTCAGAAAGGGAAGCAAAGAACGGAGGCCGCCACCTCCCAGCCCTGCCCTGGCTGTGGCGCCAGGCGCCACCGACCATCCTGACGTACCAGAACACCGGACCCAGTAATCATCCAAGTGTAACAGGGCTTCCCCGTGACTCAACTTCAGGAGGAGCACATACTAGAGAGAATGTCATTTTCCTGTCCCTACGGCAGTTATAATCTTCATTATAAATTAATTAGGGTAATAGGATTTGAAACATCAGGCTCTTATCAACTGTGAGACTGAGTCAGCGGTCCTGAGGCTGCACCACTGAGTCTGAGACTGAAATACTTCTGTGGTGGGCAGGGAGAGAAGAGTAGGGAAAGAATTTTCAAAGGGCCAAGTTCCCAACGTTCTAATGACCAGGAGAAGAGAGCCGGTAAATTGCACTGTCTTATTTGTGCCAGTGGACGGGTAAATCCTGGAATACCTCACATTAAGAACCCATGTATAGTGATTCCAAGTGTCACTGCCTGAAGCCTCCTCTGAACGCTGGAAGCCAGGCCCAAGAGGTGGCATTATCATCATCATCATTATTATTGTTATTATTTTTATTATTTTAAGAAAAAAGTGAGATCTGCCCTCTTAACAAAGATTTAAGTGCACAATACCTTATTGTCAACTTCAGGTACAATGTTGTACAGCAGATTTCTAGAGCTTATTTATCTTGCATAACTAAAACTTTATACCCATTGAATACCAACGCCCCATGTCTCCCTCCTCCCAGCCCCTGACAACAACAGTTTTTCTCTCTGTTTCTATGAGTCTATGTAGATACCTAATATAAGTGAAACCACGCGGCAATTGTCCTGTGACTGGCTAACTTCACTTAGCATAGTGTCCTCAGTGCTCATTCATGTTGTCAAATACGGCAAGATTTTTAAGGCTGAATATTCCGTTGTGTCTACATACCGCATGTTCTTTGTCCGTTCATTTCTCAATGGACACAGGTTGTTTCCTTACCTTGGCTATCATGAATAACGCAGCAATGAGCACGGCAGTGCAGGCAGCTCTTCAAGATTCTGATTTCGATTCTTTTGGACACGTATCCAGAAGAGGGATTGCTGGAACATAAGGTAGTTCTATTTTTAATTTGGGGGGAACCTCCATAATGTCTTCCACAGTGGCTGTACCATTTTGCATTCCCCTCAACAGTGTATAAAAAGGGTTACAATTCCTCCACATCCTTGCCCGTACTTTTCTTTTGTTTTTTTTGATAAAAGCCATTCTAACAGGTATAAAAGGATATCTCATTGTGGTTTTGATTTGCATTTCCCTGACGATTAGTGACATTAAGCACCTTTTCAAATACCCGTTGGCCATGTGTATGTCTTCTAGTGATAAACGTCTGTTCCAGCCTTTGGCCTATTTTTCAATCAGGTTATTTGGGTTTTTTGCCATTGAGTTGTTGGATATTAACCCCTTATTATGATAGACAATAATATTTTGCAAATACTTTCTTTCATTCTATAGGTTACCTTTCACTCTGTTCACTGTTTGCTGTGCAGAAGCTTTTTAGTTTGCTCTGGTCTCATTTGTCTATTTTTGCTTCTGTTGCCTATGCTTTGGGAGTCATAGCCAAGAAATGATTGCCAAGACCAATATTATGAAGTTTCTCGCCTATGTTTTCTCCTAGGAGTTGTACAGTTTCTTTCGGGTTTTAAGTTTTTAATACATTTTGAGTTCATTTTGGTGTACGGTATAAGACAAGGGTCCAATTTCATTCTTTTGCATGTGGATATCCAGTTTTCCCAACACCATTTTTTTTAAACTGATGCAAATACTTGAAGGTTAGTAAACTGGTCTCTCCTCACCTTCAAGTGATTCTTTTAATCAGTATTGTTATAATCTGAGGTATATGAGAACAAAACTCAGAAGTAGTCAGGACATACTACAACTAAAACACTCCACATAAAAGAAGGAAAGAGGGGAAGAAAGGAAAACATACCCAAGCAGGTGAAGAAGTGAGTGTGAATGTGGGCAGCATGACACTGGGCCATCGGATACTCCTTCTTGATCTGCAAAGTTGAGCACCGTGGTGCTCCAGCCTTTGGGATGTGATCTGCAACTCAGCTTCAGAGCTCCAATTCTGTCTCCCCTTGCGTTCATGGTTTCTGCTGTTCTACTATAAAGAGTGACTGCTGGGAGGTGATGGGGAGATCTGATTTCCCAAGCCCTTACAGGTGAATTGAGGTTCTTTGTTGAGAACAATGATCTATCACCATTGCAGGAAAACGTTCCATTTGCCAGGAAAATGACCATGCCCGTCTGCCACTCACAAGCATCCTACACTGTGGGGTGTTTGGGCATAGAAGGCTATTTAAGCAAGTGCTTCTATTGCTTTTAGGTTGTGAAGTAATAAACAACAGCTGTGATTATTTAAATGCTGAAGTGGAACTGAATCAGTTTAATTAATCACCAAAGACATCTATTGCAAGTAAGCTGCAAAGGCAAAGAGAATATTGCGATGATTCAAAATAGGGGAAACCAGAGAATGTTGTTCTTAACCTCTTTGGGGTAGTTTGGAAATCTAGATTTAGGTGCTCTTCTCATTTGCCCTGGATATTTACTGCATGTATTTCAGGAAAACGCAAAATGCAATCAGAGACATAAAGTGGATAATAATGTGCACACATCATGAGACTTTTCTACAAGGCAGAGGTTTCCTTGATCCATAATTCAAAATGAAGAATAGAGATGACTCGTCCTGGGGAGGATATTGAGAAAAATTATGACGGTTTGTTAAACTGATGGAGGATGGAGACGAGAGAAAAAGGAACCTCTCACTGTCAAGATATTCTTTAGAGAAAGTGTCTTGTAGGAAGACAGCCTCTGTGTGAGGACTGGCCTCAGAGGTAGGAATGACAGATAAACTTGAATTTGGGGGGAAAGAAGTTATTTGTTGTTTATCTGAAATTCAGATTTAACCAGGTGACTTGTATATTTCTTTGCCATACCTGGAAGCTTGCTTAGAGGTCACTGCGTCTAACTGAATGATCGTGTTTACTGAAAGAGTCCACACGATGCTTAAGCATTTCAGCAAGTTCCAAAAATAACACCGACCACAAAACAGTAAGAAGAGAAATATCACGTGTCCCTGGTGAGGTCAGTGAAGGGGACCCTGCTGGAGTGACCTGATCACCTCGTGTCTCTCTGAGTCAGGGAAGGGGGCTTCCACCTGATGTAGGGGCTGGGAGGTGTTTCCCTCTTATCCCTGGACTTCGTGCTCTAACCTCCATAAAATGCAACCCGTTTGCAAAGAGTTGAACCCAGAGTATTCGGCCGCCTGCCCCTGTGAGAAACTAGCAGGGAAAAACGTAGCAAAAGCGAACATAAGGCCCCCAGGGCAGCTCAGAGGCTGAGAAAACGAGGAAGCTGGTGCACGGAGAAAAGTACTGCACCTCCAGGCACTTCCAAAGAAGGACCGGGCTGCAGGGAGTGCGGAAGAAAGTGCTCTCTGTGAAGGGAGAGGGACAGTTTGCCGCAGAAGAGTGCACAGGGAATGTCAATTCCCCTCTCCCTCCAGGCACGTAAGGAAAGAGAGTTGGAGGTTATGACTGGTCCCCATGACTCTCTCACAGCTGCTCGGGGACTCTCAGTGTGAAGGTCACGACCACAGCCCAGTGATAATGGTTATAGAACAGTGATGTCTAGAGGCTACGTGAGGGACAGCAACGGCTCACAGCAGATGCAACCAGAGCCCCCACCCTGAGCTTGGGGCCCACCTACCTGCCAAACTTTACTACGTGACCAGGGAACGCAGTGATGTTTGGAGATGGGCTGCCCGAACTCACAGTAACAGTCAGTGATGGCTGATGTTTAAGTTTGTTTTATTAAACCAACTTCTGCTTCAGGAAACTGCTAAACAAACATTGGAAATAGACTCCTTGCCATAAAATCCCAGTGTTTGTTAAGGGATCCTGTGGTCACTGAACTCAAGCCCAGCCCTGCCCTGACACTCTGCAAGCAATACTAGGTCTTGCTCTGGCACATTCTCTAGGGCTGCTTGAATCCAGACATTGAGAAACATCCCAGACGCCGGGAGACTGGCCCCGCCCCAGCCCCATGGCAACCTCCCACCTTGCTCAACTTGGGACAGCCAGGTGCCAGCAGTAACACATCTCATCTTAACAGAGTCACAGGAGGGCAGGGGGAAGTGAGCATAAATTATGTCAAGACAGGTAGCTTGACTGTATTTGATGACGGAAAAACAAGGAATGTACCTATAAGAGAAAGTGCAACAAGTGACCGATCCTGTGAACCCTACATAGAAAAATGCAGCGCAGTTCGCGGCTGAGTCTCTCAGCCTTGACTTGTAATTTATCAACAGGATCATCTTTGACAAGTCTGGGGTTCTTTGGCCCTGTCCACTACATGAAAAGGTGTGGCTCTAGCCCTGGCCACTGTTCAATGATGTGCAGTCCCCATTCTTCCTCGCGTGCTGGTGAATGCCCTGCGTGCACGAAGGCCAGGCTCCTTGGACCACAACAGCTAGAAGTGAGCCCCCCACAACCTGTGCGGTCAGGACAGCGGCCAGCTGACACGCCCACTAGAGAGGCACCATCTCGAGCCTGCTAGGTGCAAATTGCCCACAGAGTACAGATCCGTTAGGCCAGAGACGTCTTGGACAGGTGCCACATCTGTGCTGCAGATTTGGGGAAAATTAGGACAGAAGTAATCCTAAGAAATGACTGCAGCAGTTGCAGTCGCGTTAGAATGCTGAGAGCACTGTGCAGCCTCCCTCCTTTCTGAATGTGGTCATTATGTAGCTAATGGTCTCATTAGGACCGTCATGTAGGCCCAGATTGTGCCTCCCTCGCGTCAAGATCTGTGGATTTCCAAAACCGTAACTTTCCGGAGTCTAACTCAGTTTTGAAAGTAGAGAAGGCAGCACAAAGTCGAGGCATAGAAGTTAGAGGGGTAGCTCAGAGCAACACGCATCTTCAGTGCCAGTCCTGTGACCTTGAAAGCGTCAGCAAATCCCTGTGTCCCTCAGGCCATATTGCAGCAGGGCGGTGACTCAGTAAGCAATGCAGTCAGCGAGGCGTCCTCCTGGGAAGGTGTTGGGCGAAGCATCCATCATGTTCGCTCTTTCAGCCTGTGCCAAGGAGAGAGCCTGGGAGAGCCGTGGGAACCGCTTCCCGCGCCCATTAGGCTTCCATCCCCTGGCGAGGCGGCAGCTGTCGCCTCGCACTGGCCAAGGCCCCCAAGTGCAGGCCAAGGGAAAGGTGGGTGCACCGACACCCGCCTGCCCAAAGGAGAGGGGACAGAGAGCCCGCTCTGCCCTCCGTATAAAACAGCTTCAGCTCAGCTTCTCGGGGCTTCAGCGCTCCGTCCGGCACAGGGAGGTGCCCGGAGGCCTGGCTGGCAGGGCTCACGGGCCGCGCAGCCAGACTCGGGTGGGTGTTTGTGCAGAGTTGTAGACGGCAAACCCGATGTGTGAACCCACTTTGTTCTAAAGACAATGTATTCATAGGATTTTAAAAGTCAAACAATACCAAATGAAGAGGAAAACAATATGAAATAAAGAGGGAAACAATACAAAATGAAGAGGAAAAGTATATTTTACATCTTCTCCTTGGCCCCATTTCTTGAAGGTAACAGTTACTGTTTTTGTGTGTTTTTTTAAATTTTTCTATGCTGTCCAAGTACACACACACACATATACATAATTAATAGATCCTTGTTTTTTATACAAATGGCACCATATCATAAATACTAATATGCAATTTTTATCACTTAATATTTCTTGAACATTGTTTGAGATACATCAATATATAGGCAATATGCCAGTAAATATAAATAAACAGAATGAACCTATTTGAATAACTGCCTTGTGTTCCATTGTACAGATACACTCTCATTCATATAACCAGTCCCCTCATGGTGCATAGGTACATTGTTTCTAGGGTTTTTTCCTTACAAATAATGCTGCAATTAAAAAAAAAAAAAACCTTTACAAATGTACCTTTGGCTATCTGTGCAAGCACCTGTATGGGTTAAATTCTAAGTCCTGGAATTGCTGGATCAAAAGATGTTATATTTGCCCAATTGCTCTCCAAAGGGGTCACACCCATTCATTCACACCCTTATGATGATGGCGAGCTCGCTCTCTAAAGGATGGCTCTTCTGCAGCTAATTCAAATAAAAAATAAAATGAGATCTGTTATCAAATTGGCACATATCTTCATCTTTGATTTTAAAAAAATCATTCTTTTTTCTTATATTAAAAAATGCCATAATTGTAGATACCTTTCTACTTTCATTATTCCAGATACATTTTTTCAGTAGAATTGTGCTGTTAAGTTCCCCAAAATAGTCCAATGATTTGCTGAAGATCGCATTAAATCTCTAAATTTAAAAAACTAAATAAATAAAATGAAATGAAATGAAATGAAATAAGCTCATGCCTAAATGTGAATCAAGTCTCTCCCTTCCTAATGTGTTTAAGTAGAAACGTAATTGATTTTGTGCTGGGCAGATAGGAGGCCGTCGGGCTGATATTTCATTCCTAAGAAAGTTGTCAAAAAAGGCAAACAGTCATTATTTATCCCCAGGCCCATCAAGAGCCCCGTTATTTATTTCTTCAATCATTTATGAAGCCGGATGCAAATGCTCTCTTCAGTCGCTCCCTCTAGCGGATCACATGTGCAATCGCAGCTCCGATTTTTCCCTGGAACGAGAGTCTGGATGGCAGGAAAGAAATCTTTATCAGTGTAATAATTAATGACATCATTTATTTAATTTTGATAAATGTTTAATAATAAAAGTTACAAGCTCAGGTTGAAATAATACCACCATGAAGATGCATTTGTATTTCTCCTGGAGAGAAGAAAAATGTTGTTGTCAAGATAGTAAGAAAAAAAAGACTGTCTTCAGCTTGTGTGGTAACCAAAGTTCCCCAAGGAATCAATCAAGAATGTCATCAGAAAATGAATATAAGATAGTTGGCATGGTAACTTGGATATTGAGGCAATCCTTTGTTGTCTGTGTTCACGTTCATTAGAACTCGGGAATCATCATCCCAAGCAAGTGGAGGGAGGGGGGAAATGCTAATTAATAAAATACCATCCAAATATTATGTATTCTAGCCACCATCGTTCCTGCTAGCTCTACAAATGATGATTGGATAATAGCCTTGGTTTCTAATGATATTGTTATCATTGCTGCTATTCTACAGCCGATCGCGTTCCCCATTGTATCAGAGCATCACAAAATAGGAGAGTTTGATAAACGCAAGCTACACGGCAGAAGCAACAGGCTACCTTCCACTTAAAAGTCCTAGCGCCGCGCATGGTGATGAGATGCAAGCTTTAAGCACACAAGCAATCAAGCGTGCGCGGCAGGCGTCTAATGACTCCCACAAATGGAAGTTTAATCAAACGCACTATTCCTGCCTACAGAGAACTCGTCTGTGATTCACAAATCAAACTTTCCCCAAAAAAGTATTGCGACCTGGTGCAGCCAGACCATCACTCTCCTGCCCAGGCAAGGCAATGTCCCTGTCAACACGGGAATGCCGCCCAGGAGCTGTTTTAACCAGGTGGCTGGAATCAGCCCGCAAATCAACACGAGGGTTGCCAACAGAAACTCCAGGTAAAAGGCAAGTGGCAAGTATCTTCCACGGCTTAGTTTCCGGCACAGAAGAATCATGGCCCATAGCAGAGTCGAATAAACTCAGCATCAGTTCTGATGGAAAACAGTCCCGTTTCCAAAAGATACATCGGCAAGCAAAGGGGTATTAGAAATCTGACCCATTTCAACCAGGCTGGCTTCTGTGGGCCAGTTACGGGACAGGATGGAGGAAGACCTGTGTGTGTTTGTCATACATCTGTGAACCTGCCTCTGCTAAAAAGAAAAAGAAAAAAAAAAAAGAAGAGGATCGGAAGATTTTTTTAGACAAACACATGTAAAATAAATGACCATGCTGATATTTTTGTGTTATTTAAACTGGAGGTTCTGAGGGCTCATATGACTAAGTATTGGTGCCCCTAAATAAAATAATAAGACAACCAGAGACCATCGCTCAGAGGAGCCCTGGGTCCCGGTATCGGTCTGCGCCTGCTGCCCTGACAAAGGGCTCTGGACCGGGATGCTTAACCACGGCAGTGAGTTTCCCACAGTGTCAACGGCTGGAAATCTGAGATCCAGGGTTGGCAGGCTGGCTTCTCCTGGGGCCTCTCTCCTTGGCTGTAGATGTCCGTCCTCTCCCCGTGTCCTCATGTGATCGTCCCTCTGTGTGTGTCTGTGTCCAATCTCCTCTTCTGGTAAGGACACCAGTCCCCTGGATTAGGACCCACTCTAATGGCCTCCATTTACCTTAGTCGCCCATTGAAAGGCCCTGTCTCCAAATACAGTCACACTCTGAGGTTAAGGGAGCCAGGACTTCATACGAATTTGGTACGGTGTTGTGGGGGTGGTGGGCTTGTGTCCCGGGAGCTTGGGAAATGGAGGAGCTAATTGAAGAAACCACAGGGAGAGAGGATCCCTCCTAGGAAATGCAGAGTGTAGGCCAAGACCATCTTTCCCAAAAGGGTCCCAGGTGGGAGTCTCCTGGAGTCTGGTGGGGGGGCGTCAGCACACGGGACCCCAGCGCGGTGCAGGCAGGGGTGACAGGGCAGCATGCTGATGCCAGTGCAGCCTGGGAGAAGGGGGCTCAGAGACCACCAGAGCAACGGCCTTCTAGACCCCACAGGAGCTGGGGCCGCTCTCTGCTGGTAGCACCAGGCCTCCCTTCACTCTCCCCACCCCAACCCCTGTCGGGAAAATATAATTAAAAACAAAATCCTTTCCCAACCCAGAAATCCTCGATACCAATGTAGTAAAGAAAGGAAACACTTTCATTATTGAGTACGCATTGAACCAGAAAGTGGAACGCTTCGTAGGCAACCCCTGAGAGATTGCAGACTCAGAAAGGAACCTCGCCCTTTGATATAGCCAGGCAGATGCAACCCAACCCAGGCGTGTTATCCAGATAAACAGCATCACGTGTCCACACAGCTCACGCACTTCACCTGGTAATTGGGGTGACCATCTGTGCTGGCTAATTGGTTTTATGCAGAGGAGAAACAAACCTGACATATCTTTATGACAGGAGGTAGTTTTGTAACGTGGAGCCAAGTGCCTCTGAAGTTAGGCTCCCAGCTGGCCAGAAAGGGGGAGATGGGTGCTGTCTCCCTTGACGTTCACCTTTCAAAGAGAGGGCTCCCAGGTTCCTGAGAAAGACATTCCTGGGTCATAAAGCTGACAAAAGGCCTATCTAGTCTTCAAA
Source organism: Varecia variegata (assembly GCA_028533085.1). Taxonomy (NCBI): domain Eukaryota; kingdom Metazoa; phylum Chordata; class Mammalia; order Primates; family Lemuridae; genus Varecia; species Varecia variegata. The sequence goes on along the minus strand of CM052443.1, from coordinate 3,689,782 downwards.
AGGATTTATACACATTTCAAAGAGAGGAGAAAGTTCTTAGAATTACATGTTTTCTAACATAAATAAGCTAAGAAACAGGAAGGGAGGGAAATCTCTTCCCTTATTTTCAACAGGGAGAATTAAGCCTCTTATTTTTAATTAATGTTTGCCTTTACACCTCTAAACAAGGCTCTGCCAAGTGCTGTAGGAGACAGTGGTGTGTGGCCCTCAGTGTCCTGGCCTGGAGCCACACAGGTGCTGGAGTGGCGGGATCAGCAGGTGGCCTGAGCCCACAGAGGAGGGAGAGGCCGGCAGGGGAGGGAAGGTCTGAGCTGCCCAGTGACCATTCTGTGTTCAGAGCAATGACTGAAGTGCTTAAAGCTACTCAGTCCAGGGATGCTGGATAAAACCGATCTTATGTTGTTTTATCTTGGGTTGTTTTATGTTGTTTTATCTTGGGTTGTTTTATCCCAGCTTTAAACAGGCACTGGGTGGGCCAGGTTGCTGCGCCAGCCTGGGTCCACCTGGTCCCTGCTCTCCCCGTGCCTGCTGTGGGCGCACAGCTCCCTCCTTCCCGGGGCAGAGAGCAAGACATAAAAGAAAGAAACCAGCTCAGCTTCCTCAAGGATATCAGAAATTGACAAATGGGATGTGTTACACAAAGAAATTGGGTGGGAATTGTGGGTTATTTTGAAATTGAAGAGGGAGCTTTTGTGGATCACAAACCCAGCTTTCAATACGGAGCTTGTTGAGGGCATGCATGGGTGTTTAATGTCTCATTCTCCAGACAAAACCCCAGACCTGAAATGCCTCTTTCAAAATAGCCACTGCCAGTTTTTGAGGATGTTTTAAATAGAAATCACAACTTCCAATTTATTTTGTGGAATGTATGAAAACTGTTTGAAAAAAAAATAATTGGTAAGTTCCTGACAACACAGACAGAAAATACTTGCTGGCCCTGTTCCTAGCAAAGTTCCAACCTGTTTGTCTCAGAGCCTACTGAGTGTGTTAGGGCAAAGCCTTTGAAGAAGACTCCACACCACAGCTGGAGTCAGACGCCACAGAAGACCTGGCCAAGAGCAGGGGCCTCGCACCAGCTGGTCATGGGCTCAAGACCTCAGCGATCCCTTGAGTGACCCCATGGCCAAGGTCTTAGTGGCTTACTTGTTCTCAGGTTCTAAGAGCTCAACTGTAAATCAAGATGACAACACAAATCATAAGGTTCTTGGAAGGACAGAGTAAAATTACATACAATATTATATGAATTATAGATTATATTAATAACAGAAGGGTGCCCAGCAAATAGGAACCGCTCAATTGGCAAATGGTGGGTATAATTGAAATTGCAAATATCCAGCCATGTGGTAAAATTCTAGTATGATCATATTAAAGACATAAATGAATATTTTTTGAATGTGTTCATTTATCCAAAGCTCACTGCAATGCAGTCTGCACAGATGCTAAACTCACATTCTACAAAAGCCCTAACTGAAAATACTTTGAAGCTGGAGTTTGTTTTCATCTTTCCAGAAAGTGCATTTTTCTGCATTTGCAAATGAAATCTCACAGTTTTCTTCTTTTTCCTCTGTTCGTGTTCACTCATTCAAATAGCCACCATATTATGCTCCTTTTTTTGGAATAATCTCACAAATTCATAAATATCAACATAACCTCATCTTCAAAACATAGAGCACAAAGTTTCAGTTAAACAGGAAAAATAAGTTTTAGTGATTTCTTGCACAACATGGTTACCGTAGTCAACAATAACATATTGTATATTTCAAAATGGCTAAAAGAGTAGATTTTAAGTATTCTCAACTCAAAAAAATGGTAAGCAGGTGAGGTGGTGAGCATGTTAATTAGCTTGATTGAATAGTTATACAATGTATACCTGTATCAAAACATCACTTCGTGTGATGTTCACCCTATAAACATATTTTAATTGACTACTTGTCAATTAAAAATTTTTTAAAAATTGAGTTCAGATAAACATGGACACCTAAGAACCAGGTGAGAAAGAAAAGGGGGCGTGATGAAAGGAAAATCCCATCTCTTCCAAAACCGAATCATGGATTCCTGCACCTCTGTGGGATGCTCGGCCCTGGGGACTGAACGATGCCCTGGAAAATTCTCAAATGTGCAGTCGTGACTCTGACTTCTGCCACCGGCTCTGGGTAAACGCTCCTCATTTCCTGCCCTCCCGTGGACTTTGACATAAGCAGGAAAATTATCAAAGATCACTGGGAGCTGGTTTCAGCATGGCAGAAGGAGGTGTTCAGAGACGGTCTCTCCACACCTGCCCCACACAAATACCCTTTCTGTCTCCACCAGTCACAGCTAACAGCCCCCACCCCTTTCAAATCACCTCCTAGTGGCTGCCGGTCATATCTGAATCCCAATTTAGGCTACAATTGAGAAGTCTCTTTTCTAATAACACCTTGTTTATTGAATATGTGCAGGAAGGATGCTAGTTTGCCCCGATTATAAGATATCTTAAAATATCATCACTTTCAAAATGAATTCTACACCTTAAATTTAACAAAATATATTAAATATTTTTAAGCAAAGCGTTATATAGGTGCCAAGGGTACAATTAATAGTGACCTTCCCTGAAAGCCTATAATCTGTAAGGGAGTCAGACAAAAACTATGTGATGAGGAGTTTCAGATGACTCAAAGCTTTTATAACTGAGTGTTAGGGAAATGTTATCTTCCATTAATAATTAGAAGCAAATCAAAAGCAAAGACTATACTTTTGGACGGGAGAGATAGAATAGATTAAGTATGGGAGACGAGAAGTTGTACTGTCCCCAGTTTCTTCAACAGGAGAGGCAGAAGACCCCCGGGGACAAGCTGCCCCGTCTAGAGCTGTGCCTTCCCAGAGACTGCCAAGTTCACCTCACCGCCAAGACCAGCTCTTGAACCTCATGGAGGGAAGATCATTTTGAATTATTTACTCTGAAATTCTAAATTGCTACAAGTTCCACAAAAGGTAACATCCAAGAAAATGGTCTTAAGTCACGAGATCCCTGGGCTGCCCTGGGCTCTGGCTCAGAGCGGAGTGGGGAGAGGGCTGGCTCCCAGCTCCCAGGCTTCCTGCTGTGGCCAAGCAGCTAAGAAAACAGAATAGATCAGGCCAAGGAACAGTGGAAGAATCAGTGATGAAAATCATTAAAGTTCTTGGTAAAGAAGAATTCAGTTATCAAGGGACATGAGTCAGAAGTCAGCTGAAGCCAAAATTAAAAAAAAAAAAAAAAGTTGGTTGCTTTGGGCATCACTGGAATACTTGCTGACTTCAGGAAAGTTCTCTTTTCAAAGAACATCTTGAATCTGTAGAAATCTGAGCAGTAAGGAAAGACAGTAAAGAGAGCGTTTTGCAGGGAGCTCTGCTCTCCATGGCGTCAGCATTTGCAGCTTAGGACAGAAGTCAGCAAGGGAGCAGGACACAGAGGTTCCCGCACTGGCTTCACTGCTTCCTACCAGCTCGCTAGTGATCAGACGAAACCACTTAGCAACAACCCTGATGGAGCTGGAGCCCATTCTACTAAGTGAAGTAGCCCAAGAATGGAAAAACAAGCACCACATGTACTCACCATCAAATTGGTTTTAACTGATCAACACTTAAGTGCATAGATAGGAATAACATTCATCAGGTGTCAGGCAGGTGGGAGGGGGGAGGAAGGGATGGGTCTATTCACACCTAATGGGTGCAGTGTGCACCGTCTGGGGGTTGGACATGCTTGAAGCTCTGACTCAGGTGGGGCAAAAGCAATATACATAACCTAAACATTTGTATCCCTGTAATATGCTGAAATAAAAAAGGGAAAAAAAAAACAACCCAGGACCTCATTTTTCTCAAATGTAAATCAAGAAGAAAAGGTACAAATCCATAACACTTTGCATAGTTTATCCTCAATAGACTGTAGTTTTCAACAACCACAGGCTCTTTACCCCGACTCCAGCCAGCTGAGAAGGGGGTGCTGCCGCCCGCCCGGGACTGAGCAGGTGAGTTGGGTAGAGCGAGCCACGCAAGGAAGGCCGTGTATGTTCCTTTTCTCTGGTAACGGATTCCAACTTGACAGCCACAGGAGATGCCCTCTATGTGCAAATTGCTCTACTATGAAGTGTTTTGTTAATGTATTTGCAATAAAGTATGTGAAGAAAGAAAGGGAGGAAGAAAAGGACGAGTGAAAGGAGGGGGGAGGGAGAGGTGGGAGCAGCTGCTGTTCCTTGTTCCCAGAGCCCAGAGCCCCCTGGGAAGGGCCTGCAGCAGAGCACACCCAGCGTCCCATAATCCACACTTTTCGCACTTGCTCCAGCCTGGCAGAGTTAACCGTGGTCAGCCAGGTCATGCCTCTGTATGTCAGGATTTGGAGGCATTTTCCCTACTTTGCAAAGATTAAATACGGCACAAAGGAATGTCCTGGGTGTTTGTTGTTGAGGTTGTTGTCGTTGCTGTTTAATGTAGCTGTAGTTTTATTGGGTCAGCTCATCAGGCGGTAGAGTGATGATCCTGCTAACATTCTTGTATCACTTAGGGGAAGCCAGATTTCTCCAATAGACTCTTAAGAGTCCCTTATGTAAATTTTATTGTAAAAATAAGAATTAAATGATAGCAAATGGTCTGTATATTAAAAACCCTTGCCCAATCCAGTTCTGACAACAGACCAAAGACATACCCAGAATGCTATTAATAGCTCCTGCATCCTGGCGTCCATGGCCCAAGGTCATGCGGTACTTCCTGACTCCTGGCTGGACCACCGTGCTGTGCTCAGTGTCCCTGTGAGAGGTCTGCTTGCAGCTCAGACTGAACTGGGACAGATGCAGGTCGTTGACCTTCATGACCCTTCGGTTCAATGAGAAGCATCCGCGTTTCCCTGAAGCAAGTCACGTGGGAAACCCCTGTTTGAAACAATTTCTTCCAGGGGTCGGAGTGGGTGTTAAAGGGAGATCCAGTCTCCACACACTAAAGCCAGCTAAACAGAGGTTAAAATTTAAAGCTTATCTTTAAAGCATATGACTTTTGACATAAAACTTCTGCTGATAATTTATAGTGAGTCATTACAGGCTGAAAGGCTGTGCAAATTAGTTGTTTTCAAAGGAAAATTTTTTTGAAGTTTGAGTGATTGCAAACTGATTAATGTGATCCCTTATACATTTTTCTTACTATTAATTCTCCTTACATCTTCCCCCTGAAATTAGGTTTTGAAAGACCATTAACTCTCTGGGATCACAGGCATCCTCCACTCTGAACTGATCATCAGTCAGAAACCAGAAGTTTTAGAACATGGACGTTCTCCCAGCATATTGATGAGAGGACCAACACCACAAGCCTCGGAACAGTCTCAACGCTTTCCAGAGCCTCAGGCGAGGAAAGCACGCTGACCTTGGCAGTGTGTAGACAGGGGGATCTTGAACACGGTCACAAGCTACACCGGCTTGCGTCAGTGGACCTGGCTCGGTTCAGACGTGAGAATATGTCGCTCTTCCACGCAGCATCCCTCGGAGTCTTCAAGAGTGAACAGCACTGAGCTTGCATAATAAGCTCTCTAGTGTGAACTTCCCACATTCTTTTTAAAAGAAAAAAAAAAAAGAAGCTTTCAACAAAAGCTTATTGGGCTCCAGAAGTTTCAGAGTGTACTATTAATCAGAAATTAAATGCCAGCATAGGTTTCCCAGGGAAACTTGGAGGCAACTCAAGCAGGTTGACATTTAATTTCATACACAAAGGCCTTATTCCAAATGCCTTAAAGCTCATCACAATGTCAGTGCGTGGTGGGAGGAGGGAAGATGCCAAAAGATGCTGAAGAAGAGAGCAAAAAATTCTCAGAGGGCTCACGAAGGAATGTCGGCAACAGCCCATGCGAAGCTCTGGTACAAAGTTTGGTACCGAGTTTCCACCATCACCACTTTGTGCAAACGTGTGGTTTCAGAGCAAACTTGTAGAATGCCTGAGCCACATGGGAACGAGGCTCGGAAAGACAGAAAGACCACCCCAAACCATACAACCGGGGGTCTCCGGCCCAGCACGCAGGCTCCTTCCGCTGCTCTGGGCCAAGTGCGAGTCTGCAGTTCACGGAGATGCCCCGGGTGCGGCGGGAAAGCGCTGGATCCGGAATTTTAGCACCGGATTCAGCCCTCCCAGCCGTCGCAAACCCACTCGATGCTCGGCCGAAGCATTTACCTCTGTGAGTTGGGAGTAGGGACAGCAATGGTAGACGGGAGCGACAAAGAAAATTCACAAAAAGGCATTTCCATGAGGTTCAACTTGACTGAAACTTTTTTTCACATTGACCTCTACCCAGTAGAATGAAAGCCTCCCCTAAGGGCTGAATTCTGGGACCCCCCCTCCATAGGAGGGCCTGCCCCCCCACCCGCTGTCGCCAAGACCCACCTGGTGGTTGCCACCCAGGAGCAGAGCCCGCCAGGGCCAGTCTTAAAGAAAAAAATACATATATACAATTTTCTACCCACACGCCTAGGGGGAAAAAGAATCAATTCATCCCATTTTGGGTATAGTTACCTGTTATCTCAGAGCTCTGTCAGAAAATCCAAAGTCATTTACACAGCAGAACTTTGCAGAAATGCCAGGCGGAAATGTGAGTGGGTAAAATTATGTCCCTTAACTACAGCGTGCTGCCTTCAGGTCCCCAATTCATTGTGTGCGAGCGGAGCCTCTCCCTCGCAGCGCCCCCAGGGCCCTCCCCCCACGCGCCCCATTAAACGGGAGCACCTGCACACTCTGCCCACTTACCCCTGGTCGCTTTGTTCCCTCCAGTTATTCTAGCTTCTCCCCCTGCCTGTGTCAGGGCTGCAGAAAGAAAATTTACAGCTAATAAAAATCGGTGAAGAAAGAATCCCTGTTCGTGGGTGCGACCTTAGTATTTTCTCTTGTTGACAGAGGCATGAGTTCGGTGCCCCAAAGATGCTGTCTAGGGAAACATCTGGCCCTCAGGCTGCCCACGTGGGACATGCCCTGGCAGTTCCAGCAGCAGACAGAATGGCTCTCCCATCCTGCCTTGCAGCAAATAAATCCTGGGCCTAAATATAAATTCGTATCCATCTAATACTGTTGAACTTATGCCTGCCACTTATGAGAAAGGAACACCGGTTCCATGAGGCAGCCAGGGATCCGGCCCAAGCTAATGAGAGAGCAAAACTTAGCAGGTGCAGTGAAAGATTTTATTTTCTATTTTCTAAATAAAAATAGGATGGGTGCTCTGCGTTCCTTCCAGAACTCTCTCTTCCAGATACAAAGGAGGAATGGATCTTCTAGATTTGCCTCTAGAGGATTGCCTGGGGTGCAGCCCAGGAGGTCATTTGTGTGGAGTCCGATCTCACAGGCTGGTGTGACCTGCCTGGAACCAACAGAGGAGCCACTTAGCGGGGAGCTGCCAGGCGTAGTGGTGCCACCGCAGCAGATTCCAAGTTGGGTACACTTTGTTTATCCTACGAGTGGGGACGGGAGCAGAGTTATTGCTTCCTCTTAGCAATCTTTCTTTAGTCTTTCCTTATTCTTATCAATTTATTTGGATTTCCCAATGTTATATTTCATATCATTTGCCAGGACTCAGAGAATTGTAGAAAAAATCAAAATAAGAAAACATGATGCCTATTATAGGTTGAATTGTGTCGTGCGTAGGAAAGAGTGTCCATCTAGTTCCCTCCTTTTGTAAAGAACATGGAGACCCATCCTGGTGGCCATTACAGTATGCACTCAGTTTCCCTTATTGCAAGCCAGGAACTCACTTGAGTTGAAGCCCACTGTAGCCCTGGCCAAGACAGAACCCCAGACTAAAGGATTTCTGGGCAGCAGGGGGTCAGTTAACCACGCCCCCTCCAGGTTAAGTGGAAGCCGCGGTGTGACAGCTGAAGTGTGACATGAGGAACATGGAGCTCAGATTCCAGCTGTGCCATTTGCTGTCTGAGACCTGGGTAAGTCACGTCTACGTCCAGATCTACACAATGGGGACTACAATACTCATCCCAACAACATGACAACCAGGATTCAGTGAAATAGCAACGGGAAAGCATTTTTAAAAACTAGAAAAATACAAAGCATTCTGTGAATACAATGAGTGTTTTTGTTTTGATCACAGCTCTTTTTAAAGTGGGTCTTTTGAAATCACTCAAATCTGAAATTGTATTAGTAAGTTTTGCTGTGCTAACAATCACAAATTCTTAGTTGCTTGCTAGAACAAGGTTTATTTCTTGCTCAAAGGTCGATATCTTATTCGTGCTGCATGTAAGCTGTGGGTCTGCTGCAGCTCTGTGACACGTGTCTCCTCGTTCCAGGGAGCAGCCTGTGTGTTGGTCACACCCATTCACTAGCAGAAGTAAGAGCACTTGCACTTAAAGCTTCTGCCCTGACCTAGCATATGCTACATCCACTCACACTCCATCTGCCAGAGAAGTCACATGGCCAGACCTGGCAAAGAGACAGGGAAGTTGGCAACTGCACAGCAGTGCTGACAGTCACATGGCCACAGGTGGGGTGTGAAACCCTCCTACAGGTAGGGCATGACGAGTTGGCAACCGCAATACACTCTACGGCTGAAATGCTGCTCTCAGGGCTTCCTTCCCTGCTCTGCCAGCGCTGAGCTCAACGCGCTCCCACCCTCTGCACACTCACCACCTCCACCTCCACCAGCTCTGGGCTACCAAACCATTCCAAGTTCAGGACTTCCAAAAACAATTCGTCTGAGTGGCTCAATGCTCGATCCTTGCCTTCCCCAAAGTTATGAGCCTCTCTGATTTTCTGGATTAAATAAGAAAAACCAAGGCTTACCTAGATACACTTTGGCCCTATTTTATTCAACTCCATGCCTGCATGACCCCAGGGCAATCAGGAAGGGGACAGGAAAGACAAATTATATCTTCTGTGCAAATATCAGAGTCGTCTGAAGACGTTTAGGACGTTCCCAAGGGGTTTCTGAGTCTCCATGTGAGGGCTCGCCCTGCTCTTGCCGTCTTATCTATTCACAGTGTCAGTGAGTCCTGCTCAGGTGGGTGCTTGGCACCAGGGGTACAAGAAGGAAGGACACAGAACCTTCCCTCTGAAACCTCAGTCTGCTGGACGAAGCAACGGAATAAATGAGCATCTGCGATGCACTAAAACGGTGATATAATGCAGACAAAGACCAGATGCCATGGGAGGAAGAAAGAAGGCCACCTCCCAAGCCAGGTCCACCCAGGAAGTTGTGCCCCTGCCAAGACATGGAGAGCAGCAGGGAGCCCGATGCCGGGAAAGGAGGTGCCATGTCCTGTCTCTCCCTCCACGCACCCTCCGCTCCAGCCACCCCAGCACATTCAGCAGGCCGGCTCGCACCTTGGGGTCTCAACTTGTGTTTTCCCCCATTGTTTCCTCTGTCTACGATGACTTTCTCCAACCACTGTAATCAGAATTATCTTTTGAAGCCAAACACAAAGGCTTTGATCTTGACCGGGCCGGTATTTACAGAGAAAACACAGAATTTCAAGTTTCCCCAGATGGATGTCCATTCAAAAAAGTAATGTTTCCTGATCAGATGAGGTTTATGCTGATGTTCCTGTAGGGATGAGCTGGGAATGAGCATTTGTTGCAGCTTCCTTCCTTGGATGGCTCCGGTCAGTGGCCGATCTGCAGTGACTAGGCTGCTGTGCCGACGCCGGGGAGGGTGGTCTCGGGGTGCATGCAGGGGACGGGGCTCGCCCTTGTGTGCTGCCGCAGGTCAGGTGGGTGCGTGTGATGGGGCAGGTGTGGCAGCCTTACCAGGAATTGATGATACCAACTCAATGACTGAGTTGATATTAGCCTTTAAAATTATTTATTTTCAAAACTTTTCACTTGCTTAAAGTGGTTTCTTATATTTTCTTCTGCTTCATAAATGGAGATTATATGGGTTCTCCAAAAATTCACGTCCACCCAGGACCACAGAATGTGATCTTATTTGGAAATAGGGTCTGTGTAGATAGAAGTAGTTAAGATGAAGTCACACTGGATTGGATTAGAGTGGGCCCTAAGTCCAGTGACTGCTGTCAGTATGAGAGACAGGAGAGAGGGAGTCAGACACAGACACACAGAGGAGAATGGCAGACGAGGACAGAGGCAGAGGCGGAAGGGGTGCAGCTGCAAGCCCAGGAACGCCTAGTGTCACCTGCCACCAACGGAAGCTATTCAGAGGCAAGGATGGACCCCTCCACGAAGGCTTCAAAGAGAGTGCAGCCCTTTCCACACTCGGTATCAGAATTCTGGCATCCGGAACTGTGGGAGCATAGATTTATGTTGTTTTCTGAAAAATAACTGTTTCCTGATGAATTTCTGAAGTTGCCATCTGTCATTCTATTATGTGCCTGAAGCCAGAGCGCTGCCTCCTCTCATACAGGGTCATCTTCAGGAGCCAAGGCTCTCCATATTACTGCGAAACCATAAATAAGTCCTCTGAATTCTGTCCAGTGATCCGGGCTGACGTCGGTTAAAACCTAAACAATCAGATGGAGAAGTGCTATAGAAAAATCTGCCCCCTCTCTTCATAAAGAGTCTTTTCAAAGCTTGCGAGTCATCCCAGGAAGCACTGTGAGTTATGACGCCTGGTGCCAGACCCCCGGCGTTCATCCTGAATATGAAAAAAAGGAGATGGTTATTTCAGGACTTAGAATATGATTTTCCCCAGAAACACGTGCCAGTCACTCCATAGCCCTATAATTTCAAGCAATCGAAAGTTATAATTAAGTGTCTGCACTTCCAATTCCAAGGGAGAGAAGTACACAGAGTCCCTGATTTAGGAGCGGGAGCCGCGCCATGAGCCTCCGGTGCGTTGGGAAGCCGAAGGGCCGCGCCCTGGGCCAGGCGTCGGAGGAACGGATGATCCATCCCGCTTCCACCTTCACGGCTCCTTGATCGTGAGCAGGGCAATTCGTCTTCCGGAGGCTCAGCTTCCTATAAAAAAGGATTATTTTGAGGATTACATTGGAAAAGTACAGGTGAATTTTTTGGTAAAGACCTAAGCATTCTAACACACGCTTTATTTTTACTCTATTAATAAAGCAACAGTTTATGAAATATTTTCAGAGACTTTAACCCACCCAGTCTTCACAGCAGCCACAGGAGGACAGCCCCATTAATTCGTCTTTACACAGGAAACCGAAGCCCTGATAAGTGACATCCCTCGCTGAAGTCGAATAGTCAATGGTGAGAAGAAACCAGATCTCGCTGCTTCTGCAGCGCACAGTCTCCGCGCCCCTCGCTGCCTCCCGTCTGGGCACCTCGTTGCTGCTGCTGTTATTGCTAATCCGTGGGGGGGGGGGGGTGCGGTGGGATCCGCTGGCCGCCAACGGGCCATCCCGTGGTGAGATGACGACAGGGGCCCCTTCTCTGTGGCCATCGTTCCCACGGCGACCTCCCCTAAGAAATGAAGTCTGAGGGCATCGCTAACAAATGGAGCCCGAGAGTTCATCGGGAACACGCCAGCCTCATGAGAAACCGTGTGACATAAGCACTCATCGTGGGTGTGCAGCAGTGACGACCTCGAGTGGTGATTATTCAGAAAGCGGCCGCTCTCGGGGGCTGGGAAGGATGTCACCCCCCGGACCGGTTCCCTGGACAGAATGACAGAGGCTCAAATCACCCAGCTCCCCCGCTTGGTCCGGATGGTTGCTTCAGATCACTCAGCTCTTTTGCTCTAATTTTCTGCTCATCAAGCAATCTTCAGATCTGTAATTTGGTCTCTTGAGTGAATCTGGAAGGGGCCTTGCAAATGTCTGATCATTTCATCCCTGATTAAAACCCTTCAACACGTCCCCACCACCCTGCTGGATGAAACTCTCTCATCCGGCGCCCAGAGCTGTTGTGATGAGATACGTCCCTTTCCAGGCTCGTGTCTTGCCACCCCCCGCGCCGCCCCCTCCCTGGAATCTATGCTGCAGACGTGCCACGGACGCTGTACAATTCCATGGAACACACCACGTTCCCTCTCACCGGCAGGCCTTGCAGCACACTCTGTCCTCTGCCAGGAATCCCTTCCCCACTCTCCCGTCCCTCACCTGCCCCCACCAGAACTCACCCCAGCTCTCCAAAACCTACTCTGAGCATCCACTCCCCAGCAAGGCTGGCCTGTGGCCCCTCGCTCGTGTGCCCACAGCTCCTGGCCCTAACTGCCACTGCACCTGCAAGGCTCTTTGTTCATCTGCCCCACCCCCAACCATGAGAATGTGAGCCACTTGAGGGCAGGGGCATCTTATTTACTCTTGTGTCCCCAGCAGATTGTCTCCTTGGACTCTGCCAGTCCTGATTCAGGACAGTTTACTCAAAGACAGCCTTCCTAACCACCTAGACCCTATACGACTCCCTTTTTATTACAGACAATGCCATTGATTCCCCACCACTGAAAATTTCTTATCTGTCAATTAAATTCAGATGATTTATTGAGCCGATTTTTATTTATTTATTTATTTTTTGGATATTGCCTATATTGGTTGCAACCTTTTCCTTTCCTCTAAATAAAATGCTACCGGAAGTTGCTAACCACATCTTCCCTTGCCATGGTTTGAATTCATATTTCTATTCTAAAACTCCCAACTTTGCAGTCACTTTTGCAATACTTGCAATACTTTTGCACTTTTGCAATATTTGTCCTATTTATTAGAGCACTCTGAACTCCCAGGTTCACTACTTCCATTTGAATGTAATAAATTGTGTTTTTTCCCATTTTTTCCAGCTAGGTGGGGTCACTGTTGAGTCCCTGTGGCAGGCCTAGCCTCACCTCCAGCTAGTTCTTCAGGAACAAGCAAAAGCAGAGCACCGATGTCTTATTCTGTTGGATTTATACCATTGACTTGCTGAGGACCCCAGCACACATGGTCTCGCTGCACAGCTCCTCACATGTGCTGTGAAACTGGTCTCCACCCATCTGCCTTTGGAAAACGCCCTTTGGTTCACAGCCTTCTCTCTCCGATCAGTACAAAATATTTATTTCCCTGTTTCCTTTTTCCACGCTGCCACCATGATTCTAGCTCTGCTCCTCCACCTTCCTTCCTGGTCACTGAGGCACACAGTCCCAGAGTCTGCGCCTTGGCATCCCAAGCTTGTCATCCTCTGCTCCCCAGCCTCTGCCCTCCCCCAGCTCTTCCCACCCTCACTCCCCGAGTCCACTGCCCCCAGCTGCCCAGAGCTTTCTGTGTGGCTTCTAGGCTCCTTCAACAAGACTCTCTCACCTGTCACCTGAGAGGTCTCCGGTCCCTCCACAGGACAGCCATTATTCCAGGCTTACATCTCCTCCCGTAAGATCAACTTTCCCCACCGGCTGACTTCAGGGCCTTGAAACCCGGTTTTCTTTAACAAATTTTAAAATTGAACTCTCAGAGGTTTTTTCAAGATGTTGTCAAATTTGCCTGTGGAAACTGTTCTCTTTAAAAAACTGCTTTAAATTCACAGTTTTCTCCATATTGTTGTTTATTGCCTCAAACTATTTTTCAGCAGAGGCATTTTTCTTCCGTGAATAAAAATTTCAAACACTTTAATGGGAACATTAAATTTGGCTTCACTTGGTTCTCCCAACTGCCACAGGTACTCCCAACAGGAGTACGACTCTCTTTTTGCCTTTTTATAAGCAACTTGCCTATAGAAATCTATGAAATGAAAGGGTTTCTCTTCCCCTGGGTCCTGTGGCCGAGGGCGGCTCATGCTGAGCTGTTCCGAGTCAGGCTGGGGGACTGAGGGGGTCCTGGGTCACTGAGGTTTCACCCCCCCACCACCGTCAGCAGGAGCAGCAGCCAGCTCTATGGTGACAGCCGTGCGGAGTGTGGGGGGTAAAGTTCGTCAAAATGTCATATAGGTTTTACATTCTTCCATTCCTTTTTGGCTAGGCTTCTAGAAAATAAATATTCTTCTCATTTTCTCTTGGAGTAATTAGCTCATCATGTTTCTTTTTAAATTTACACTATGGCCATTAAAACCTTATAATTCTAAAATACTAATAGCATCACATCTAATTCAATGTTAAGTGAAAAGTCACAGTTACTGGAAGGACAAATAAAATCTCCTGGATTTCTTATGAGGATAGGAAGAGTAGAAGAGTTTCCTTAAAGAAGATTTTGGAAAACAAGTAGCCGTGCTCAGCTGCTCGGACAGCCCCAAGGAGAGGACTCCTAAGCCCCGCACGGCACTGCCACGTGCCACCAAGTGCCACCGGCAGGGTCTGCGTCAAACGGAGACACTGCACGTGACCCTCCAGGGCACACAGCAGCCACATGGCTTCCCCAGAAGACGATGATGGCAAACAAGGCTGCTGCAATGTCACAAAGAACCAATGCTGTGACACGTGAAATACGGCACATGTCCTTTACTCAAAATCATAAGGTGTAAATTCGATCAAGACCTAATCAGAAAAAAAAAAGACCTTTAGATCCTGCTTCAGCCTTCTTCTTCAAAATTTCTGTCTAGATTTTGTTCTTTCCCCTCATTTTCCCTCCACGTCTCCCTACATCTTGTGTCTGTTCAAGTCGCTTTCCTCTTGCTAACGCCATGAGTTCATCAACTCTGGAGTGAAACTTTCTGGTATAAAAAGCCATTGTAGAGTGACTGACAATGTGACCAGTGTGGAGATGCTTGAGTCCAGGTCCCCTGATACCTGTAGCTCCTAGAACAACGGTCCCAAGAGGCATCAAAGGTACATGTGGGTTTAGCTACAGCCACTTGGTGAAGAAAACCAACCATGGAATCACCATGACAACATTAGTATAACTTGGGGCACTGCTTTTTCATGAACCATGTAAAAAGAAAGTGGGTACATGCAATTTTAAGCCATTAACTATAGAGCTACAAAAGTGAAAAACATGTTTACCTCTTTTTCCCTCTTATTTTTGCCAGGTCAACATGATGGTTGAAGTAAACCTGTCCACTAAATCTTGATGTGAGGTAAGAATAAATGTGTGTGACTTTTACAGCTGTCAGAATTTAATGCTGCTCGGAAAAATGCAGTCTGGTTCCTCAGATGTGGTAGTGATTACAGATAGCCTTGTAAGATCACTCCTCTTATTTCCTTTTAGACTTGCTACGTCCATCAAATCTGATCTTCTTCCACTTCAGCCTAGCATAGAGTCAGTGATGCAAATGCACATAAATAAATGAGCCTTTCTGTGGTCTCCTATCAAAGACAGCAGTGCAGGGAAGCTACCCACCCAAACATCAGAATAATGCAATCTCTTTAGAGGACAAACTACAATTGTTAATAGCACTAAAACCAAATCAGAATGCATGAAAGTGGTTATACTGCAAGCAGACAGATGACAGTCATCCATTCTCAGGGATTCATTAATTGCCATGATGCAGGAAGATCGTGTCATAATTGGACCAGAATCTTGTTTGAAATAGAGTTGAAAGTACATCAAAATCAGATCTGGCAATCGCATCATATTTTGTGGCTTATATTGGTGGATGATATTTAATTGATTCTTTATATGCAATAGTCATACTTAGCAATCCTCAGTAAATTGTTCTCAACGTTTACTTTATGACTGAATGTTTGTGTTATTTGCTACCAGAAGCTATGCACGTTGTCATGGGAAAAGAAGTCAGTCTTTTTTTTTTGAGACAGAGTCTCACTCTGTTGCCCGGGCTAGAGTGAGTGCTGTGGCGTCAGCCTAGCTCACAGCAACCTCAAACTCCTGGGCTTAAGCGATCCTCCTGCCTCAGCCTCCCAAGTTGGCCAGATAATTTCTTTCTATTTTTAGTAGAGACGGGGTCTCGCTCTTGCTCAGGCTGGTCTCAAACTCCTGACCTCGAGCGATCCACCCACCTTGGCCTCCCAGAGTGCTAGGATTACAGGTGTGAGCCACTCTAGCCCGGGCAACAAAGTGAGACTCTGTCTCAAAAAAAAAAAAAAAATCAACTCCTGAGTATAAGTTTCATTTTCTGTCAAGAAAGAATGGACCATAAACATTTTTCACCCCAGGGATCATGTCTTCCACTCTCTTCGTAACTCTCCCCTGGATAAAATGCAGTCCTCCGTCTGCAGGGGCCACTTGACAAACGTCACTGACTCCTCTGCGGGCTGGCAGATGACGACAGTGGTGAGACATGAAAACAGGGAACAGGGGAAGGCAGTGGGATGAGGGGGAGAAGGGATGAGATTTCAGAAGCCCCCATTCCCTGACTCACTGCAAATATTGTCATATCAATGGTACACACCACTAAGAATTGCAGAATGAACTGTCCCAACTGCCCCTGATTTGCCGATTGCACAACTGGATTCCAGCTGAGCCCACCTAGTTCAACACTGAGGCACACTGGAGTATTAGTTGAGCAAGAAATGTCTTAACACCCACTCTAACCAGTTTGGAACCTAACCATTTGCCTAGTAATTCACAGCATATACCTGACAAGTTCTGTGTAACCATTAACACTAGATGCAGAACCAGAAAACATGAGTTCAAGTCCCAACTTGCCCCCTTGGACACCACATGACCTTGGGCAAGTCATAATCTCACTCAGTGTCTGTGTCTTTTTTGTGTTAATGGATCAGATTGTAATTTTCCTAGATCCTATCAAAGGACTGCTGTGAGGATCAATGTGACATTGTGCGTGAGGATACTGCGCAGGCCACGGAGTGCTGCGAAATGCAGGCATGTGTTGTGCTCACTGTGTGCACACGCACACGCACACACACGCACGCTTCTGCTTCGCGGTAGTAAGAGCAGGTTCGCTGGTGTCGTGACCTGTAAGAGAAGTGCGCCTCTGCTGTGGCCGGAAGGCCGGGGGGAAAGTCCCCACAGCAAGGACCCCTCGAGCCACCCGAGCAGACAGGCTTGGCAGCTGCAGCAGCGAATGGGAAGTGAGCACCGTTTCAGGAATGAGCACATCAAGTATATCCAGGGAGGAGAATGAATTAATTTTAGCATTTTAGCTGTTTGGGGTTTTTGCAAAATAGAGGCCGAGAGAAGGAAGAAACAGGTGGGTAAGAGAAGAAAAACACTGCTGGGAAGAGGAGGACAGCAGTCTGAGGTGGGCAGGAGGCAGAGGAAAGGGATGAAGGAGGGGGAGGAGGAGCAGGAGGAAGAGGAAAGAAGAATGTTAATTAAAGGGCCCCAGGAGCGAAGGTTAGAGATAAAAATGTGTAGTAGAGCAAAACCACACAGGCCTCAGAGTGTCTCCAGAGTGAGCAAAAGTGTTTCCCAGGGAAGGATTAAAAGATGTAAACTGAAAATCAATTCTAAAAACATTCAAAAGGCACAGAACATGGAAAGCAAACAGAAACAAGCGCCCTGATATTTGCATTGCTCTTCATAGACTTCAAAATGAAATACCCAGTCATCAGTCGGGTCATACCAGAGTGAATAGTATTACACCATTGTCCTGATTTTACAAAATTGGAAACCCACAGATGACGGGGTGACTTGCTCAAGGTCACACGTCTAGTAAACAGTAGAATTGCAACTCGAGCCCCACCTGTCTTGAAGTTCACACTGCACCGTGCTGCCTGCACCCCATTGGGAATGGACGGAAAACAGCATTAGGGAGATAAAATGCCATGCTTTATCCTCTCCCTTTTTCTTAAACACACTTAACTAAAACTTCTAACAACTAAAGGAAAATACATGTTCTTCCTGTGACTGAATGATATTGACACAAGGTGATAAAACAAATATTGAAGGAAAAAGGGAAAGAAAAAGTTGTTAGAAATATTCTTGTGTCCACATCTCTATGCAGTTAAGTTTATTTTGTAGCGATGAAGAATATCAGCTGCTCATAAAGCACATTAACTATGCTAAGAACCTGCCTGTGCGTAACAGCTCCAAGCGACGTGCCAGGGCGCGAATGAGATGTTGAATAATGATGGCGCATCGCGCCAGGCAGCCTCGCTGAAAATACATCACCAGGTACCATCCTAATCAGAGGACTGTCACACAAGGCTTTGACAAAACAGTATTAACTCTCATAATTTGGACTCCATAAATAAACCTGCAACACGTCCAAGGTAAGTAGTCATCAACTGAAGATGAGTAGGGAATATTTTGCATTTTTTAGGGTTCTTGAAATACATACAGCATATGCCCATCTCTGATTTTAAACTGGTATCATGGCTTAAAATAAAGGATGAGGACAGGGACAGTCTGCTTCAAACAAAGGGGCAAATAATTCTATGTAGCTGCATGAGACTAAAACTTCTCATGATAAAAAAAAATCATCAAATGTGTGCATCATGGTTTTGTTTATGTTTCCGGTGTCAAAGCTATTCAAGGATTTCTTGATTAGAACCACTGGTACGTGAAACTCCATAGGTGTGCCCTTAAGTCTCGCATTTTATACCCGGAGAACAGCTTACTGGATCAACCTCTACGTGCTAAGAGCTGTAATCAAAGACAGTGTTCTAACTTACAAATTCAGCCTTGGCATTATAACACAAAACAGAAGCATACTATTTGGATTTATTAGTATGTTTTTCAAATAAAATCAAGAACTATTCATTATGCCCTTTTTTGTGCAAAGCACTGTGCAGTGCACTATAGGTCATACAAGAAAAGATTCTGAGAAAAACTCAAAAGCTTGTTAGAAAAGGCATTTAGTTGATGAAAGGTTAAGATATAATACAAGATTCAAAAAAAATGAAGTAAGATGAGAAAAGTCAAGGTCACGTTGCTAACAAGTGCAATCAGTGTGTACTTAGTATCTTTAATTACTGTGCACTTAACTTTTCCCATTCTCAGTTTTGCCCACTCTCAGTAGTGGCTTCCGGCAGCTGTAAGTGGCATCTGACATCTGCACAGGGCCTTGCGTGTAGCAGGCTCTCCAGAAATGGTGGGCATTTTTATTATTACTATTCTTCTATTCTAATGCTGGTAATATCAACTCCTGCTCAATTCTATGCCTCCCCAATAGAACCCCAATTGTGAAGCACAACCTCTTCTTTTAATTCTATCATGATTTTAGGAGGGAAGGGTAATTACTAAAGGAAAGAAAGGTATGAAATCTGGTTATTTTGCCCTCTACAGAGCTCTATTACCTGTGTTCCGAGCGTGGGGCCATAAAGCTACCCTTTCATCTCAGATTGTGTCCCTTAACCCGGTGGATGTAGGCGGCACACTCGGTTCTAAGCCATCGAGAGCACCTGTAACAATCCGGGAATGGCCACAGTGTTCCTTGAATGTGTGTTTCACAAAATGCCAAGAGCACAGAGGATAAGCGCCTCAGACGGGACCTCTGAGATGAAACATTAAAAGCCCCCATTGGCGGAGCCTGTGTTGGGATGGTAAGTGTGGGGGGGAGTTAAAGGGGTCCTAAAAGGATAGAGTGACATGGAAAAGCACACCCACCCGCACACTTGCTGGGAACGTTCGACCCGCTGAGTTGAACGCGAGACTTGGTGGCTCTTCCTCCGATGCTACGATGCACCATGAGTTCAGAAATAGTCCCCAGGACGCTGACACCCGTCCTGATCTCTATCTGCCCCCTGTCACCCACAATATAGAGCAGCCACGACTCTGAAAGGTGTCAGGGGAGGGAGAACATTGGAAATTGGTCACTGCTGTGTCAATACCGTGTGTCCCCTAAGAGAGAAACGGCCTGTTGCTCCATGCTTTGTCCCTGCAGCAGCCCCACGCACAGCTGCACCGATGCAGACTCCGACACTTGCCTGGTTTTGAAGGGCAATCACAGACACTTGGGACGATCTGGCCTCATCCCTAATTCCTATTTCCCAGATGCAGAAACCCAGTCTCAACTTAATTAGGAAATTTCATTCCTAATTACACACTAAATCAACTCTTCCACTGGAATGTCCAAGTGGTTCCTGAAAAACTACATGCCTTGGAAATATCACACACAGCATAGGTACAATTTTATGGGACAAGGGTACATTGTGAAAAAGAATTATCAGCTCCCCAAAAAACAAAATCTTGTTTGGGGAATAAATACTCTGGGAACAATTTAGTCGCGGTATGAAAATTTTGCCCAGTGTTTAATTTTGTACTTTGTAATTGCGCATCACCCATTTCTCCCTGGGTAATTGCTACTTTGTTTGTCACTTATCATTACCGGCAAAAGTCCCCATTCTTTAATTGGATATTAAACACGTAGTCACAGTCCGTAGAAAGTAGAAATGCGTTTCATAATGCCGGTCAGCTGGCGCGCCCGCGTATTAATTTCTGGCACCGCGTTTGAGGTTTGATTGAAACTGTAAAAGAGACATTTATATTTAGTCAAACTGAGGGATCTGCAGGACGGAGGGCATTTGCAGTTTGCCTTCAGCGGTGACAGTCAGCTGCTTTTCTGAGACAGGATGCGGCTCCACGCTGCCACGGGGACGGTCCAGGCCCATCCCGACAGCGCAAAGCCGTAATTTGGGTTTCTGTGCAAACCACCAAGATTGGGATAGAGAGATGAGACAGAAGCAAAACTCATTAAAGAAATAAATAAACTGGGACAATCTACATAATGGTTATAGTAAACTTATTTCTAAAACCCGATTTGGACATGGTCACGGAGCTCGGATGAAGATGTGGATTTGTAAGCAGTGGAGTGGTAACGAGGCAATACCTGCAGAGATGGCGCTCAGATGCACCGAAAGGAAATTAAGCTATTCCTAATTACCAGGTAGCTCAGTGAACAGAGAAACCCAATGAAGCAAAACCTGCCCCACGGAATTAATGAGGCAAATGTCTCATTCCACAGTCCTGAAGTCTTCTCACCACTTCCTGCTCTACGGAAGACCAGGTAGGAGTTGCACAAACAGAAATTCGCCTCAGGTTCATACAAGACAGAGAGGAAGTGTTACCTGAAAGTGTCCCCAGGCCACAGACAGGGCCCTTGCAAGCGGATGTCCCCCTGGTGCACAGGACGATCTGAGAGCCTCAGAGGCAGGAAGCGTACTTTGCTCTGCCTTGCTCCCGCGTATGCCTCGTTTGCCGGGAATTCTCACATCATTCACTATCCAGAAGATTCTTGTTCTAATTTCGTACATTCGAAAGCAAACGCAAAATTTTCTCAGGGGCACGTCAACTTAAAGCTGCACAGCACGGAGCACAGGTACTATGGGATGTGAATTGCAATTCCTCGGGGACAGAAATTAGGGTTGCGTGATCCAAGCTTATGAGAGCAAAGACCTTGTCTGTCTTACTCACTGCTGTACCCTGAGGTCCAGAAGACTTGGTAGACCCTCAACCAAATATCTGTTGAATTAATAAGCAAAAGTATTAATGAACAAAAATAGGAAAAACACTGGAACATAATAACATAACATTAAGCAGGTTGTTTACTGTGCGTTTTCTCAGAGCCTATTAATTACCAAGGTAGACAAAAAACCTTTAAGAGGCAGTCTAGTTGGCATGTTTCCCAAATACAATACATAAAATCTCTTTTCTCAGATAACCTGATGGAGCTAGTACTAAACAAAGCTCACTGAATTAACAGTATTTAAACTTGGAGGACTGTTATTTTCTGGGGAAAATACACAAACCATTTTTAATAGTACCCTGCAACAGTGATGATTAGATCTGTTACACATTTCTGAAATAATATCCTAAAATTATTTTAAGATATACATAAGTGGTCCACGCTAGTACTATATGTGTGTGTGTGTACACACACAACTCGAAGGGACTGTGTGTGTGTGTAAATATATCCCGAGTCCCACTGCTTTGTCCTAGCACCCACCGGCACTGCCCCGCGAGCGCTCTCCTGTGCCGTGCTGGGTTGAGCATGGTTTACAGACGTGTCGCTTACTCTTCCGGGATCTCTCATTCTAGTGATTATTTTGTTTTCTGGCCATCAGTGTTGACCTACACTGGCTGACGGGAGAGGTACAGGTAATAACATCATAACTGCCACCAAAAAATAAAGGAAATGAATCATGCTGGCTGTTCAAAGGCATATTTTTACCAGGACACAGGGTGCCTTCAAGGACATAGTCAAAGAGGTAAAATAAAAAGAGTTAATAATCAGCAAGCAGCTAAGGATTGGTGAAAGCCTTTGGACTTCATGGAAGGTGGCTGAGCACTGCCCAGCCTGGCGCCTGACAGTGGTTGGAGGAAGAGTCTACCATGCCAAGGTCGTGCCACACCTTGGGAGGACTCGAGCTAGAGCCAGAAAGTCTGGAACTCTGAGGCCTAGTATTGTGGTTTTAGTCTGTGCAGAGATAGGTATAATCTTGATTTTGTGTCTCTCTGTGAGGCAAGAAGTTCCCAGTGTTCTTTACCTCAAATGGGGCAACCTTGGATGAGAAAGTGGTTTTGTTGCCAATGGTCAGACCAGAAGGCCAGGCCACTGCGAATGCTTTAAGAGTCTACAAAAATGTGCAAACAGGACCGGTTGTTGGCCAGGGCACCCTCTACCACTAAGATGACAGCCTGAAGCTTGGCCAATTGTGCCACCCTGTCCTTGCCCAGGGACACTCCGGTCAGGGGACGGACAGCAGCAATTCTTCAGCAGGTCCGTCATGCACAGTGGTGCCGCCCAAGCTGTTCAGATGTCGACGTGATGACACCACACATGCACCGAGAGCCTGTGGACTTAGGGCAGGGCCAGCTCCTGCGCAGGCTGGGATGGCCTGTGCAAAGGGAGGGGCACATGGCTTTGGTGTTCACGGTGGTTGGGGGGCCCGGGGGAGGGATCCCTCTCACCATTGCAGCTCTATTAGCTCGTTCATATCATTAAAGGACCAGACCTATAGAATATTTGAGAATCCATTGACATTATTGATAAAGTCCTAGAACAAAGATAACAACGTATAATTTATAAATGGAACAGGAAGACAGCGAAAGACACAACTAAGAGGTACTGTCACCCAGCAGGCTCTGGGCCTTCCTGGAATAGTCGGTTTAAGTGTCCAATTGTTGCTGAAAGGAAATCATCAGAGTCCAGTGTCAAGCCAGACCCCTGAGATGCCGACGTGCCAGCTCAGAACTGACTCGCTCCTTCCACTGCATCACCCACAGCCCACGGCGCACTCATCGCAGGCACACGACGTCCTGCTGGAGCTACTGGAAGCCCTTGGCACGGCCAAGATGGCACCGCCAGAGCGTCAGCCTGGAAGTTCCCACCACAGAGAGCACCGGCCCGGGCTGTTGGCCAGGACGAGGGCAGCAGTCAGTGGGCAGGTGAATGGCCAAGTGGTGTGAGTTCCAAGGAAAAGCGTCCCTCTCCCTTAGTGCAAAAACATGGCTATTAAATTGCCAAACTCAAGAGAAAACTCAGGCCTCATAAGGCACAGATGGACGCTAAGTGCACGGAAGTAACGAGAAGCCAATCTTCCAGCAACGCCACTCTTGCATACGGGTGCCCTGCTCTCTTTTAAAATACTGCAGTCAGTATTCTGAGGAAGCTCCATGCTGTTTCTGTGATGGCTGTACTAATTTACATTTCCCTTTCTCCACATCCTTACTAATGCTTGTTATTTTTTGTCTTATTGGTAATAGCCATTCTAGCAGGAGTGAGGTAATATCACATTGTAGCTTTGGTTTGAATTTCCCTGATGATTACTGAGGTTCAGCATGTTTTCATATACCTGTTGGCCATTTGCATGTTGTCTTTTGAGTAATCTCACTACTGGGTATTTATCCAAAGGAAATGAAATCAGTATATGGAAGAAATACCTGCACTCCCATGTATATTGCAGCACTATTCACAATAGCCAAGATATAGAATTGACCTAAGTGTCCATCAATGGATGAACGGATAGAGAAAATGTGGATAGAGAAATGAAGAGAGAAAATATGTATACACACACACACACACACACACACACACACGTGCAATGGAATACTATTCAGCCACAAAAAAGAACCAAACCCTGTAGTTTGCAACAACATGGATGAAACTGCAGTACATTATGTTAAATAAAATAAGCTCGGCACAGAAAGACAATTACTGCAATTTTCTCACTCATATGGAAACTAAAACAGTTGATCTCATAGAAGTAGTGAGTAGAAGAGTGATTATGAGAGGCTGGGGTGGTTAGGAGAAAAAGGAGGATAGAAAGACGTTGGTCAAAGAATATATAATTACAGTTAAATAGGAAAAATAAGTTCAAGAGATGAATTGTACAGCATGGTGACCATGGCTAACGTCAAAGTAGCGTATTACTGAAAAATGCAAGGACAGTGGATGTTACGTGTTCTCACCACAAAAATAGCTAGGTAAGGGAATACATTTGTTAATTAGCTAGAGTTACCTATTCCACAATGTATGCATACTTCAAAACATCATGTACAAGATAAATACATGTAATTTTGTCTATCGATTTAAATATATATAAAAGAAAACACATTACAACCATTTAACTGGAGGCATTAAGAGTAAGAACTATAGAGCAACCTCTCACACCAGCTGCCGTGCCAGGGCCCAGCAGGGCGGCCACGGTGAATCCTCAGAGGGCAGAGGCGATCTGTTTTCTATCCTGCTTCTCCTGCTACTCACCAGCCTTGTGATGTCTGACAAGTCACGATCTCTCTGGGCTTTAACTTTGTCATCTGCAAAGTGGAACAAAAATATGCAAACAGATTGCAAAGACTAAAATGGTTAATTGCTAAGGTGATTTGCAGTGTGCAAAGCACTACTCAAACTTATTATTTTTCCTCTGTTAGAAAGTACTCTCAAAGCATAACTTTCCTTCGGTCCTTAATCAAGCCTGATAAGAGCCCTGTTACCTAAGGAACTGGAAACAACTGGAAAATGCTGTCTTTCTTCTCATTACTCAGGGGCTGTGGCTCTGCCCCTCCTAACACACAGCCAGGAATGGAGGAGAGTGAATGTCCTGTGTAACTTAGAACATCGGTCCCAACAGCCTTGGGAAACTGAGGTAGCTGCAGGGTCACTCAAGGCCCTCGCGGACAGCCCTCTAGCAAGCAGGGATTTGATGATGGGTATGTTCCTGCCCTGGGTCACGGTGCTGGCGCCACAGCGGACTGGGCCCAGTAATGAGCCCTTCTTAGCAAAAAGTCTGCCAAGCACCAGGATCCGCCAGGCTGGGAATTGCAGGCGGCAGCAGCACCAGAAAGTCTGCAGCCCTCGGGAGTTTTGTCCTTGCCCCAGGCCTGTCCTGGTTGATTAAGAGGTAGGCAATTTGCTCTGCATAAGAAAAAGAATGCTTTTTAGACTAGGGGAAAATCCCTTAGCATCAACTCTTTCCCAACTACAGCCACTCTGGGGGCATTTAGAAGTCCCTAATGCTATTTGTACACACTTATTGTTGTTCCCTGTCATCACCAGATAAGGTGAACTTACCCATTTATGGAGTTTTATGGAAAGAGAAATGATAGCTTAGCTGTGTTAAAATGCTGGGTCTACGTTGCTGGAGCCCCTGGGCCTCCACGCGAACCTGTGCCCTGGGACACAGCTCCTACGTGCACTGCCCAGTTTTAAGAAAACCTATGAAGGCAGAACTTCCACAGCCTGCAAGTCTTTAAAAGGGCAGACTGCTGAACTAATGCCAAGAGATATGGGACCTCGAGCCCTGAAAACATTCTAACTTCAGCACCTGAATATCAGCAGAAAAACCAGCTTCCTAAAGTCTTGCATGTTGTTTGCTGAACCTGTAATATGCACACCTCTTTGGGAAGAAAATGATGGGGTCAAAACTTACAGAATTCTATTATTATTCTCTTCTCCACTTCTCCCAAGTCATTTAAATAAAGCCCCAAATCCCAGAAAGTATCCTAAAGGACAAACTACTGCTTTTGCACCCTTGAATGCCGTAGAGAACAGTGATGCCCACCTTAGCTCACCATGGCCCAGGAGTCACAAGCTGCTTACAGTGTCTGTTTACTCCCCCCCATAAAGCCTACAAATAATCCAGCAGTTAATTTTGCACTTCAGCTCAGACTTTGGTGGGGTCTTTTTTTGGCGGGGGTTGTTTGTTTGTTTGCTTCACTTTTTGCTTTTTTAATGAATCATTCCCTTGTGAAGTTTGGGGAAATGTGGTAACATGCATGGTGACTAGATGCGTGTAGTCACACGGCTTGACACCTGATCCTAGAAATGACTGGTAATGACAACGTAAATATGATTGTAATCTTCAGGTTACAAAAATCCATGGGGATGGTAGATGCTTCTATAGTAAAAATGCAATTGGAGCGAAGTATAGAGTTTCAGCAGGGAAATTATCTTCTGTTCAAGTTAAGCATCATCTATTGCATTGATTGCAACTAATTAAAATAACTTCACTAATTATGTTGCCATTTAAAGAAAACATGAAGATTTTGATTTGAGATAGCAAGGAGCCCTAAGTGAGGTCGTGTCTGCTGTACATTTTCCTGTAAATTTCTATACTAACGTCAGTGACATTGTTGGTATTCCGAATGACAAGGGCCAGACTTTTGTGGAAGGCCTCCTCATCGGTGGGAGGTGCAGCACTATGCACTCTAGGGGACTGTGATGAGCAGATAGAGACAGAAAATTAGAAAGACATAAGCACTGTGTTCTGAGATAATAGAAGATGTAGCAACTAAATAATCTGACTCAGATGTGGTCAAAAATATTTCAAATAAGGAAGAGACTTTGAAACAGGCCCCTAGCATGGAAAAAAGGAAGGGAGGCAGGGATGGGATAGAGGAATGGAGGGTGCGGGGCACATAGGTGTGCACATGGCTTTGCAGGGTGCTCCCGTCTCTGCTTGGCCGGAGTTCAGTTCTCCAGTGCAGAGGTGACCAGAGCCAGGCTTGAGGGGCTGGGCAGGGTTTCTGCAGAGTCCGCAAAGCTGAAAGACCCAGGGCAGTATGCCAGCTGCCTCAGCAGCTCTTCCCCGATGCCATCGCCTGATTCCCTTTATCGCTGTGTCTACTCAAGGTGCTTCATCTCAATCATGTGGTCAACCATCACTACGCAGTGATGAGTGACAGAAAAGTATGAAATCGAGGGTAATGTTAATTCAGGTAAAGCTCTTTGTCCAGGTGCATGAGGTGAATCCCTTCTTTTGACTATGAAAAGAGAGACATACATTTGTTTAGGTTCCAATAATCTATTTTTAATCTGTAAATATGACAAAGCTATTTCCTATACATTATGCCTCAAATCTGTAGCAAATTTTACTTGGTACTTGTATATTGCAGGTGGCTTCTAATTTATACCTACAAAGGCACTTAATTTTCTGAAAGGCTAAAGCTTGTCTAATAAATGCTAACACACCATTTCTACATTATGTATTTGTAAGAAGACAGAAAAATCAGGAATATTATCAGAGTGCTTGTTTTTGCTCAGAGACCTCATTTTACCCTTTAATTCCACCCATGATGTCTAAATGCTTTTTTATGAGATAGAAGAGTCAACATTTATCTAGAACTGCCTAATACCCTTTGATTTTCATCAGGAATTGAAAGAGAAGTCATTCGTCATGAAGAATACATAGAAATTTAAGTAACTTGTGGTTTCTCATATTTTTGAAGGTTTGAACAGACACTTCTGCATAATTATGGAATAAAACCCTAGATATGCTGATTGCAAATGATATTGTATGACTTTGAACCAAATACATTGCAGGCTTGGAGCACAGCTTGCACAATAACCTGCCTAAGCATCTACTGTCTGGACAATGAGGAG
The DNA here is from genome assembly GCA_028533085.1 of Varecia variegata. Classification (NCBI taxonomy): domain Eukaryota; kingdom Metazoa; phylum Chordata; class Mammalia; order Primates; family Lemuridae; genus Varecia; species Varecia variegata. The sequence goes on along the minus strand of CM052443.1, from coordinate 3,662,302 downwards.
AACTGCCTTTCAGCCTCTAGCAATCAAATGGTCAGAAAGCTTTTTTCAGACACTCATTTAAATTTGAAAACACTGAGAACATTTTAATTGTTCTCAAAAGAACAGGGTTCCCTTTTGACTGAAAAAAATCTGAAGGCATTCCGTGGAGGCTGAAGCAGGATAATGCAGCCTCTTGAATTCATACCGCAGCAATAAGGTCAGAGTAGAAGAAAATGTGGTGCTTCAAGCAAGGAGCTGAGGAGGACAAGAAGATAATTTAGCCACAAACGTCAGTCACCTGACCAGTGTGATGGAAGTCCAGAACAAGGGTGAAGGCAAGACACCTTGCAGTTTGTTTGTGAGCCAAAGTCCAAGAAAGAACAGCTGAGCCATCAACCAGGTAAGCACCAGTGACGGCTCCAACAGAGCTTTCCTTCTGAGCCAGCAGCCAGGTAAGCACCACGGACAACTCCAGTGGGGCTTGCCTCCCCAGCCAGAAACAGCTAAGCACTGTGGACAGCTCCAACAGAGCTTGCCTTCCCAGCCAGCGTGGACTGTCTCAGCCAGCTATGTCTTCTCCAGCACAGCCGCAGAGGATTTTTCTAAGGCCTCTAGGGAGCAAGTGCTGGTCCACAATGAAGGCCTTACTCCTCCTCCATCAGGAGTTCTCTGTTGACAAGTTGGGTGGCCGATTTTCAGGTCTGAACGTGATGCCAGAGGTTTTTCATTCCCTTGTGGATGGTAGCTATCTCCTGGGCTCACTCCCTGGCTGGATAGGTCTCTGGGTGATGCCCTCCTCTCTGTCCTTAATTTAAACAACGAAGACAAGTGTCCAAACAATGAATTCATGGAAAATTCTGATAAGTCACAGAAGGTTTTGGAAATTGAAGTAATCACAATAGTGAACAATAGATAAAAGAGAGCCTGAAGAAAAAAATTATGTATCAAATTATTTTTCCTCCTTTAAGATAAGGTCTCTAAGACAAAGGGATGCTCTCTTCTCCCTCTTGACAATCTAGGACCTTTGCAATACCATGCTTTTGTGTACAGAAGCAGCAAGTCTGCAATCTCTGGGGGAGGGGGGGCAAAGGCATTAGGAAATCCAGGTAGCTGCCCTGAGAGGTGTCAGACTCCAACCTGCTGAAATCACAAGGCCTTGACTGCTTTGTGTCATCTAGCACAACAGCCAACCATGATTAAACCTGGCAACATTTAGGAGCCTGGGGTACTAGGAGGTCCTGTGCTAAGCCTGTCCTGCCCTGAGCCTTTTCCTCTGTGTGCTGCAGTAAGCATTTATCACTCCCCAGATATCACCAGAATACATGGGTTCCTACAGGCTACTGCCTCTGTATAAGTAACCCCTTCCTCAGACTCCTTCCCACCTTTCCCTGGCTGACTCTTTCTCAGTTTAGAAGTCACTTCCCCTAGGAAGGCTGTCTCCGGAGGTGTCCCTCTTATGTTTTCTGTACTTGAGCAGAAGGTGACATTTATTACACGTAGCATGCAATTGCTGTTTTAATGGTAAGTCCCCCTACTAGACTACAAACTCCTTGAAAGTAAGAATTATACCTGTTCACTGCACCTTTCCAAGCACTTTCCACTGTACCTGGCCAGTAGATGTTGACATTTATTGAAGGAATGAACACTTCTATTCACCAAGTATAGCCTCCTTCCTAATATATTAATAATAAGAATTTTATTACTTTTACTAATATAGTAACAGTTTCATTACTCTTCACCCCTGCCTATAGACCACAGAGAGAAAACACCAATGAATTTTGCTTAGAGTTCAAATGGATTATCTGGGTGTAACTGTAGTAGATAAAACACATCCGTTGCTATGGTAGTTGGATGCCATCATAAGGAGAATTTCTCCAACTGCAGCACATTCTATTGCTGCAAAAATTCCCATCCCAAGTCCATTTCTTCATATCACCTTGACCCCTTTAAGTGTTCTCACAATGGTCCTTGGAAATATCATGTACCTTAAGCACAGCCAAGAAGGCCCTGAAAAATCTCTAAATATAATGGATCTGTCAGGACACATCAACTTTGGAAGAATGATGTTTTGTATACCTATGGTTTTTTGTTTTTTCTTTTTTCAGTTAAAAATATTTCATTTTAGATCAGGCTCAGTGGCTCATGCCTGTAATCCCAGCATTCTTGGAGGCCAAGTAGGGAGAATTGCTCAAGCCCACGAGTTCCAGACCAGCCTAGGCAACATAGTGAGACTCCGTCTCTATAAAACATTTTAAAAATTAACTGGGTTTGGTGGCATGCCCCTATAGTCCCAACTACTCAGGAGGCTGAGGCAGGAGGATTGCTTGAGCTCAGCAGTTTGAGGCTGTAGTGAGCTATGATCACAGCACTGTCACACTCCAGCCTGGGCAACAGAGCAAGATCCTGTCTCTAAATTAAAAACAAAGAAAAAATTGCCACTTTTCTGATTTCAAGCAGGGTCTTAAAAAAAAGAAAAAACTACTTTCATTTTAAATTTATTGTAACAGGTTACCATCCTCAATTGCAGGATATCTTTTACTTGAAGCACACAGTTAAACATTTCTGCAAGATCCGTCATGCAGTACTGTGTCATCTCATTCACCCAAGGATTTATTTCAGTCTTTAACCCACTTCTAAGCATAGGTAGTGTTTTTGAGAAACTTTGTGACACGAACATCACAAATCCCTGGATCATTTGTTGTTGACTCTTCATCCTCAGCAGGACCCACAGAGTCTGATAAACTCTGTGGGAGTCGTCGGCACACAGGTTATTAAACATGGGAAACCCAACGGCACATTGTAAATTGCTGGACTCTAACAGGGAATTTATTTCCATTACAAGTGAAGGCACCAAAAAGCCAAGAATTGAGATTAGAGAGAAGAGGACACCTATCAAGTGGTTTTATTTTTATTAAATGGCCTGAGTGGAGATAGTCGCAGTCATTATAGGCTTGGTTTGGAATTATCATGGCCGTAAACCCAAGCCCAAAATGAGGGAAAATCGAATGAATAATGAGTTTAAAATGAAACTCATCACCTTGATACTAAAGTTTACATAGCATAAATCAAATGGCCTTTTTCCTCAAATTCTCTGAGAAATAGACCTATTAGAATAAATTTGCTGCCAATACATGAACTCTTTTACTTGTAAAAATAACAACCACCTTTTGTAATACTTAGAATATCATTAACTAATAACACCTAGTCTCGCCGGACTCTCCTATTTGGGGACTTTGTAAATGTAGGAAGAAAAGGTGATATCTTTTCCTCACTCATCACAAGGGTCATGGCTGACACCCTATAATGAAAGATTACAAGAGAAAAATTTTAAGAATTTATTTAATTGAAGTTTTACATGACACAGGCATCTTCAGAAGTGAACCCAGGGAAAACTGTATTTTTATGTTAGGTTCAATGAAGAATAGATAGTTGTGTAGAAGTGGGATTGGACACAAAGAGTATGAACCAATGGCAATAAACTGGCCTGTCTGGTCAGATTCTTCCTGGCCTGGTGTAGGGCAGGATTCCTGTCACCTGAGACGCATGGGTCTATGCCCTGCCTTCAGGACAGGTAAGTCATAGCATTCCTTCACGGCCAGCTCTCTGACGGAAATGTGAAGGAAGGCCACAGTGACCTTTTTGCTTTTGCAGTTTTCTCAATTTCACAAAGTATGTCAAGGAGCCCTATTTTGTGGTATCACATTCAGAGCCCCAACACAGACAAGGATAATGCATAATAATGAGAACCTACAGCCAGGTGGACCCCTACTAGCCGCATCCTTCGGGGGATGCCTCAGAGGGTGTATCAAGTGCAGCGTGTCCATGCACGGTTGCCCTCCATCGACCCACTCGGTCCAGCCTTGCCCTCTGCCCATTTCCTGGAGCCAGAGTGGTCTCCTGAGAATGCACACCCAGCTGTGTCACCCCTCGGCTCGCAGCCCACAGCTCATCTGATAAGACAAACCTCTGTCACAGCCTACATGGCTATGCCTGCAGTGCTCTCCGGAGTCCTCAGCCCTCTGCGCACACTCATGGGCCCTCCCCCAGTCCCCGATGTTTACAGGCTCTGCCCCCAGCATGCTGCACATGCTACTCCTCTTCCCGGGCTCTTTCTTTATGCACCTCTGTCCACTTTCAACTCACAGCCTGTTGCTTGGATTTAATCATTGAAACATCAGAGAATCCTACCACAAGGTCAAAAAACCATAAGCCTTCCCTTGTGGCACTTGTTACAGAGGTAATTTTACTAAGTTTGTGTAACTGTTTGTCTGTCTTGCCCATTAAATCACAAACCTCAAGCAGTTAGGGACTATATCTGTTGTTGATCATCACTGAATACCCAATAGATGTAGCATATGCCCATTGGATATTTCTTGAAAGAAGGAAAACAGAAGGAAGGAAGGAAGGAAGGAAGGAAGGAAGGGAGGGAGGGAGGGAGGGAGGGAGGGAGGG
>CM052443.1:3567732-3657771 GCA_028533085.1 Varecia variegata | reverse complement strand
GTTAACTAACAGCCCTCCCAGAAGTCAGGTTGCCACCTCCTTGGATGTTCTTCTACAGGGTAAGAAAGAGCCACATTCCTTCTACAATGGTGTGTCAATACACAATGAGCAATGGGGTTTTCACTGAAGGCTTTCAGTGTGAGTCTCATGATTTACTGAGCAAGGAGGTGGAGTGCTTGCTCTCTAAATCCTAGAAGCTCTGCTTTAAGAGACAAATCACTCCCACATATGTTATCACAGTAGGTCAGCCCCAGCCTCTGGCACAACCTTTTCCCAGGCTCTCCCAGGTCTTTCTTCACCTTGAGTGTTGATACCTTTACACTTGTTGATCAACCTCACAACCAGTATTGACCACTCTCACCTACCACTTTGGAAAATGATACAGGTGATATGTACGGTACAGTGACTTATATTATAGAATCGATTTCCTTATCAATAAACCATGGAAAGCAATAGCATACATTATACTATAACATATTGAGTTATTATGAGAGTAAATTAATGTACACAAATCTCTTGGAACAGTGCCTGGCACATAGCGAATGCTGAATAAATGTCAGCTATTTATGCTATTTACTTACATGGGCTTCAGAAATCCCATCCCTAGGAAAGTCTTGCCTTCCCATAGGGAGTCTGAATTATTTTCTAAGCTCAGGCAGAACACTGATAACAATGTGCTCAACTTATTAATCTAGATCCTTCTGTGCAGCTCTGCCATTCTTTTCCCAGAATCAGCAGGATAAAATTGGTTCCATCTTGCATAACCTTACATACCTTCTTCCTAGATGCCCACTGGGACATAAACGCAAGCAAGTCAACTACTTTAGCCTTTTCTGAACCTCTGCTTGAGAGTGGACACACCGTGCTCTTTGTGTCTTGGGTGCCCCAATGTGTGTTGGGGGGCGTTTTCCTTAACCTCCAAATTACCTTATTGTGGGTGCATTTCTTTCTCCATCAGATGGTGTATACTGCCTAGTGTCAAGTGTTATGCCCTCCTCACTGGATTTCGGCACTCTCAGGTGCTCAATCTATATCAGTACAGAATGAATGTGTGAGTAAATAAAATTATTACAAGGGTTTCCATTTTCCCAGGTTTCTTCACTTAGTCTCCACACTTTTAAAATGTCTGTTCTCCAGTACAAATTTCCCCAAGGCACTCTGTTATGATGAATTTTTCTCTTGATAGGCTGACCTGCTAAATTTACAAGACCTAATAAACTCCAGGCTACACCAACATGGGCCAAAAAATTTCGGTTTCGAGTGCGCACCTCTGCCCGCCCCCCACCCCCGGCACCTTCACGCACGAGCTCCTGTCCCAGGTTTCCATGCGGGCTCTTACCTCTGGTCTCAGGCTGAAGGGGTCCGCGAAGATTACACTCATAACTCCTCCGGTGAAGATTTTCTTTTTCTTACCTCTAAATGTGAAGAAAGGGTGTAGATACAAAGCTTAGGAAAAAAGAAAACAAAATGGTTATTATTCTTCAGTAAATAAAGAAATTTATAAACTAGAATTTTAAAATACATTCCCAACAGCTCTCTCATTCTGTTCCCAAGTCTCTACAATCATCAGGGGAAAATTATGGGTTTAAATAGGTTCAGATGAGTCAATAAAGGGGCAACTTCTTCTTTCCTACAGAACGCACCTCCACAAATACACACGAGATAATACACATAAGCAGTGGCTCACGCCTGTAATCCTAGCACTTTGGGAGGCTGAGGCAGGAGGGTCGTTTGAACGCAGGAGTTTGAGGTTGCTGTGAGCTATGACAATGCCACTGCACTTTAGCCCAGGTGACAGAGTGAGACTGTTTGAAAAAAAATTTTAAAAAAGGACAAGGCAGGATGCTAGCACTAACCTTTTTATCAGAAATGGTCTCCAGAACCATTTATTCTTACCCATATTATTTATATATACACACACACACACACACACACACACACACACATATACAATTAATTACATAATAATGCTATGCAACACCATTTTGGGAAATGGGAAAGTAACAGTTAAAATCACAGGATAAATTAGAGTAAAATGCATTTGAAATAGTGTCACTACAAAAAGCAGGAATGTTTATCCTAGCCAAAAAAAAAATATCTATATATACACATTCACACACATATACATGTGTATGTGTGTGTATATATATATATATATATAGAGAGAGAGAGAGAGAGAGAGATATTACATTAAATTAACTTTGGCAGTTGAAGTAGTGCCTTAAATTCTCAGAATTCCTTGGAAGCAAGATTTCTAGTAAGTTCCTTTCCGAGGTATAAATAGACTTGTATCTTAGATATAGTCTGTGGAGACAAGAGAGAAGAACTCCTATTTAGGTACTGAGTTATTTGGGTAAACAGCAAGAACTCATTTAGTGCCTATTCAATAAGAACTATTAAAGAACAGTGTAATCTGCCGCAGACTGCTTCAGCGTGAGACCAAAAGTAAGAGCTCGCATCAAAACAGAGATGGGGGAGCTCGTGCGTGAAGGCGCCTGGGAGCTTCTGAGGGCCCGTGACTGTGACTCGGTTTCTCTGCACACCTGGTGCCAATGAGGAGAAGAAATACCAGTGGCTTCGTAATGACCATGTTGCAAGCAGAACAAGTCTGGGGTATTGGGGTAAACCGAGCTTGTGCTCCAAATCTCCATTTATACCTGGATTGTGGACATACTGTGGGTTATGCTGTTGCTTTTTAATGCTCTAAAAGAACATACAGGGTAGAAACTTCCAGAACAGTGGCACGAGGAAGACCATCTACCTTCTTCCCAGCAGAACAATTACAATTGGTGAAATTTACGTTTTTAAAAAACTTAATCTCTAGAAGTTTTCTTCAGGGCATACAGCAAATAGAAAAAACATTTATTAAAGAAAATCTACTAAATCTCAGCAAGAACAGCCAGAGCCTGCCTTTGAGCTCCAGCCCAGCTCAGCAGGAGAAACTCGACTCCCCGGTGGTGCATCCAGGACCCCAGGACACCAGGACCCCAGGACCCCAGGATGCACTGCCCCTTCAGCCCCCAGGCCTGGGCTGCCGCGTCTCCTAGCAAGTCCTAAAATACACAAAACAAAAACCGGCAGCAGTGGAGGGTGAAATAGAAAATCCAACAATAGCAGCTGGAGACTTCAATACCCCATATTCGATAATGGGGAGAATAGCCGGGCAGATCTGCAAGAAAACTGAAGACCTGAACAACCCTGCGAACCAACCAGACTGACACACCTACAGAGCTCGCCACCAACAGAATATGCCTCTTCTCGAGTGCACACGAAACATTCTCCAGGGTGAACTATACACCCGACCATTAAACAGTCCTCAAAAAATTCCAGGGATTGAATTCATGCAAACTACATTCTCTGACCACAACGGGATGAAATTAGACGTGAATGGAAGGAATGTGGGAAATTCATAAATGCGTGAAAATTAAGCACAGTCTTTCAGGTGATGAAAGTGTTTAAATGCTGATTGTGGTGATCATTGTGCAACTCTGTAAATATAATAAAAACCATTGAATTTCACACTTTAAATGGATGAATTTCATAGTATGTGAATTATATCTCAATAAAGCTGATTATTGAAAAAGAGCATACACTTCAACACACACTCACACACACACATACACCATGCCTGCAGCAATTTAAGTAAATATGTGCAAGAGAAATTTTATAAAATAAAAAACTGGAAAAATTGATTTACTTCAAAATAGTTGTCTACTTAGTAAGCTCCTTTCTGTATTCAAATGATTCTGCTCACCCAACATTTGATAATATTTCTCTGCCCAGTGTGTGTGCCCCGAATGTTCCAAGGCATTTTATTAAGATTAAGGCAAACTTAAATAAGATTCATTCTCATCTGAGTTCATTTTCTTTATCCCTTTCAATGACCTAATCCAATAGCCGGATAATAAAAGAGCCTCTAGACACATCTGTGACTCAGTTGAGGCACCCCTAATAACTTGGAAAGGATGAAGAAATTGTTTTTAGGTGCATAAGGTAAGACTTTCTCTACATCTGAGAAGCTCTGAAGTCGGACCCTGTTACGATTTGGTTATGGTAATAATAGCGCAGCCAATTAAAGCACCATCTTTGCATTGTTTTTCTTATCAGTGTTTTTAAGATTATCATAAAATTTAAGCAGAAATTTATGCACAAAAATATCTAAATCGCAATGTCTAACCTCTCACAAAAAAAGACAATACGTACCAAGCTGTTTGTATTTAAAATCCTTTAAAATATCAGTCAGGACAGAGAGAAGGCATATAACCATCACAATACAACAGCTTCCACCTACTGAACGCTTTCTGCCGGCCCAGCCCTGGGCTCAGCACTGTCCACACATTGTCTCACTTCATCCTAGGGTGACTTTACGAAGCTCGTATGACTAGCGTCCCTCCTTTCCAGACGGAGGCTCGAAAGTCTGTGGAGGCTGAAGTAACTCCACCTGGATGCTAACCCACCCTGCTGCATGCTGACTCACCCCAGCTGGGGGAATAACTCTACGATTTCCACTTTATCTACTGCTCCTTGAGCACACACTTGCTATAAACCTTGCCCTTAGGTCAAAACAACCTTAATGTTACCATAAACACGTCATCACCCCTAAACCCAGCCCTTAAGCAAATTCCTCCACCTTCCCTCCGGGTCTGGGTAAGCGCGTGAGCCCTGCCTGTTTTGCAGCAGCCCCAGCCCACGCTGCTGTCCTTAAGTCCTGCAGCAAAACACCCTGCGCTGACAAACTGGATTTGTCAGCCTTATCCTTTGGTTTCCCAGCTCCTTCTGCATTTAGGGGTTGCTTTGCATATACAGCCCCTTCACAAAACAAAATAATTTGTCCAAAGCTAACACCTTGGCCAAGATCAAAATCAGGTCTCTCTGCAGGGCAGATACTAATACAGCTGCATCAGCTATTAAAATATTGAAATAGGCCAGGCGCGGTGGCTCACGCCTGTAATCCTAGCACTCTGGGAGGCCGAGGCGGGTGGATTGCTCAAGGTCAGGAGTTCGAGACCAGCCTGAGCAAGAGCGAGACCCCGTCTCTACTAAAAATAGAAAGAAATTATCTGGCCAACTAAAATATATATAGAAAAAATTAGCAAGGCATGGTGGTGCATGCCTGTAGTCCCAGCTACCCGGGAGTCTGAGGCAGGAGGATCGCTTGAGCCCAGGAGTTTGAGGTTGCTGTGAGCTAGGCTGACGCCACGGCACTCACTATAAAATAAAATAAAATATTGAAATAGTTTTGCACTGGCTAGTAAATCGCCACTTCTCAGCCCTCCCAGTGCCCTGTCCCCTTCCCATTGCCCCAGCCATCCTGGCACCCTGCCAAGGCCCTCCCATCTTCCCTCAACCCAGAACTAACAACACAGACCCTGATGCATCTCTGCATCCTGACTGGCCGTGCCCATGTCCCTGCCTTGCTGGCTGTTAAATATTTCAATGTCACCTACACCTGTGGGCCTGCAAATCCGTGCTCCTGTATGCACTGTCCCCAGAGATGTTAGGAAAATACAGTTGACGACTGAGTCAAGACTGACTGCAGCCCAGGGAGGTAACCTCTGGGCATGGTCTTCCTCCCAGGTGCCCAGTGCTAATTGCTGGTTCAGTGGGATCTGGGCTCTCCTCACCGCAGGATACAAGCTCAGTGTGCCATTTAGCACAGTGGCACCCTTCTCCGCCACGGCACTGGGACCTGCACAAGCCAAGACAAACCCAGAGAGGACATCAGAATTAAGACATCAGAAAAATAACTTCCCATGGAGTTGTCTCCTATCCAGTTGTTATCAAACTTCCCATTGTCACCAGGTACTTAGGAAGGTTCTCACTTATAACTAAGCAATGGAGATCTCACCCAGTTTCTGACAACAATCAGGAGAAACAGGTTAACTTTGCTCACGTTATAGAAGGGAAAGGCCCGAGAGTTGCACGGGGTGAGCAGCATTCCCAAGCACTCTGGCAAATTAGAAGAAGCTACTCCCAAGTGCATTGTTTAGCTGGGAAATCCTGCTGCCTCTCTGATTTGACCTAAATTAAATTCTTAGAAATTATTTCATACTCTTATTATAAATATGACTTCAAGGAAGTGAACATATTCACCTCAAATATCTGGGTCCAAGAAATGCTTTGGCTTGAAGGAAACAATTGGGGAAAAAAAGGAATTTTGTTTACTTTTAGTCATTCTGTTGTTTCTCTTGCTTTCTTTCCTCTTAGTGCATTTAGTGTCATAAAAGAATGAGAAGGAGGATGTACAACAAGTACCGGCAGAGAACCGAGTTTAAAACTAAGGAAATATAGGAAACTGGAAAGTCTTTCCCAGACACACATGCCCAAAATATGTCTCAAAGTCATCACAAGTAATTCATTTTCTGTAAGTGGCATAACATGACTCTACACCGCGCCTTGACCGAGACACGTGGGGTCATTCCAGTGCAGTGCAGAGAATTCCAAGGCTGTGAAGGGCAGTGTTTGCTCGAGACACCAACAAGCAGTGCTGGAGCAGGGACGGGGTACCCCCAGTGGGGGCTGCTGGAACAGAAATAGAAGGGGTTAAAACCATGATTCCCAACAAGCCCCTTCCCCTGCAATCAACCCCACCTCTGCAGCCCCTGCAAGGCTCTTCACTGGGGCAGACCCAGCTTCCGGAGCTCTCTGTGCAGGGCTCCTTCCATCACACTACAGGAGCCTCCAGGATGTCCTCCTCTTCTGACTTGGGTGTAAATTCTGCCAAGACCACTCTTCACACCACCATTTCAGACTCCACACCACCCTACCGCGAAACTGAGGTTCATCCCAGTATTGGCTTTGAGCGTTCCCTCTTCACTGCTCTAACTCACCATCTCTTGCTGCATGTTGCGTTCATCAGAGTTCTGTGTCTCCCCTCCTAGAACACGATGGCTTCTGCCACTGGAACCAGAGCCCGTCTGCAATGTCAGCACATCACACTGATTTATTTCGGCAGCATCAACCCAGCGGCCTGGGTAAAATGTGCGTGTTAGCTGGCTGGGTACAGGATCACAGAGTGTGGGCACCTTCTGATTTGACTCAGCAGAGGTGCCAAGGTAGATCAGTTGTCAATCTTTGTCTTTGATCTACAAAAAGCATTTGAAGACTAATTTAAGCATCAGTGGTAGGTAATGTGAATAGAATGCTTTTCAACTTCTGCTATTATGATATTTTTAAAAATTAAATCAGGCATTTCAACTGAATTCACATCTAAGATTAACTGGCCTGCCCCTTCTCAAATTCTTTAAATCCTTGTTAGAAAAATCTAAGCTCTTTAAACCTTTAAATCAAAACAGTGTTGACTTTTAAATACTTGAAGCTAAAATAAGCTCTGAAGAATTTAGAGAAACCTCTGGCAGCACATAGCTTAGGCTTACTTTTCATTGAATCTTCCAAGTTTTTCATTAAATCATCAACTTGCTTTTTCTCCAGAGTCTTTGTAAGACATTTCCTGGATAAAAGCCTAAAAAATACCTTAAATTCAGATGTACTGAAGCTCATACACAAATCTCCAACCAATACACATACGCACACAGAGAGTCCATACTTATCTTTAAATTCTTAGCTGATGATTTAAAAAAAAAATTTACCTTAATTTTACTATACTTACATACACATTTAATATTCTTAAATACATTATATAATTGGTCACGCATTCAAGGATGGACAATAAATATCACTTTAACTTTTGTTTCGGTCACCTTGGTCAAAATAAGATTATGAAATAATTTCTAAGAACTTAATGTTTCTTTCCTCAGATTAATCTCTGGGATAACTAAATTATTTAATATTACATTTTAATCTTCTTTTATTCTTAGCCATCTGGATTAAAATATTTCTTTCACAACAGAAATTATTCCATTGTTCTGTTCTCAAAAGCAGGACTGCATTAAGCATCTCTTCGTATCCAAATGCCCAAAACAGTGCCTGGTTTAGAACAGGTGTTCAAGAAATAAACCTTTGTAAAATAAGTAAACAATTTTGAAGGCCTGGTCTTTTTGGAGAAAATAAGAAGCTCTTTTGACCAAAACTGTATAATAAAAGAGCTTCAAATCACTCTTCTGAGGCATATATGATAAACTACATCTTTTTAAAAAATAAATTGTATTGTGTCTATTTGAGATTTACAACATGATGTTATGAGATACATAGAGATAGTAAGATGGTTACTATAGTGAAGTGGATTAACATAAACTACATCTTTAATAGAAAATATTTAGACATGAAACACATGCCAACTTATCTAGTTTATGCTCTTGGGTGTGCCAATAAATAATAAAAATTTCTGTGCATTTTAGATATATTCTCTCATGCTTTAAAGTTTTCAAACAACAAGCAAAAACCACTAAGTGGAGATTAACGACCTGGAAGTAAGTGACAGCTCTGAGTGTGAGGAGTTGGTGGATTTGTGGGAGGTGGAGAGGAAGCTGCATTTTCAGTAATGAGGATATAATTAATCCTCAGACAACAGCAGCATCATGGAAGTGGGGGGTATCTCGACACAGTTTGGCTTTTGTATCTTAACATTTATCCAGCAGTAAGAAAGATGCATGCCCAGGCGATTTTTCTCCTGGTCTGGGAAAGCCAGAGTCGTCTCTTTCCCCCATGGGAAGGACAAAGGACTTTGGGGAATGCTGGTTCTGACCCCGAACACCTTCTTCCGACCCGGCTGGGATGAGCCATCCACCCCAGAGGCCGCAGCACGGAAGTGCTGTGCAGGGGCCCCTGGGTTTTGATTGCTGTGGCTGCGAGTACGTTGCAGGGTGAGTTTCAAAAGTGCTATTTATTGTCAATTATGGCATGAAATTGCTGCTGAGCACCAGTGGTCTAATTTATTCATCTGAATGTGTGATTGGTCAATTATTGTCCTCACATGTCTCATCACTGAGCTCAGATCCTATAAGGAGATAAGGAGTTTTCATTTCACTCTTGAATGATTCTTTGGTCATCCAAGAGAAGAATGGTGTGCTCTGGCAGGGAGGGCAGCTGGTCCTCTCAAGGAGACAGCAGAGAGTCTCGATGGGGACATCAGGGCTCCACACGCCGTAAAACGCCCAGCCTGGCCTCCATGCCCAGCTCCTTCCTGCACACCTAGGGGAGACATGGAAGAGTGGAGGTTGCCAGACACCACCCCCACCCGCCGATCCCTAATGCAGCCCTCAAGCTAGGGCCACAGAACTCCCTTCTGGAACTATCAAAAGAGGCTGTGGATAGAACACCTTTGGCCCTTCGATGGGAAAAACATTGTCTTAATTTCCACTCACTGCTAACTGAACTTCAGCATTTCCCTCGATTATGGATGTAGGCAACCAGCAAAGTGAGTAGTCCTGTGCCTTGGTCCCCAAGAGAAATCAATCATATTTTCACTCTACATCACAACTGTTGCAAATCTCTTTAATGCTCAGCACTACTTCTAAATTACCTTAGCTATGGATGCACAACCAGATGTTGTCATTTAATTTATTAATAAATCACATGTAAGTATATCACATATTTATTCTTACTACTTAGATAACTGCATTTCAGCATAATGGGTTTTCTTTGTAAGCTTAGCATTTTATGCATTTAGAAACATTATTCTAAAAGGGGTCCATGGCCAAAGAAGATCCATCACAAAAAAGTCAAGAACGTCAGTTTCTCTCTCCTCTGAGGAAGCTGGCCAGGCAGGCCGGTGGGTCATGATGTGCTATTTTCTTAAAAGCCTAAGGTGACATCAACAGCTGCTCATGGAAACATGAGACTACGTGAGGCGAGTAAACAGTGGCAGGGACGTCTGTGCAGAGCTGGGGGGGCCCTGTGGGAGGGGCACATGCTGTAACCTAAGTAAATAAACCGATATTTTCCTAGTAGGAATCTCTTCCTCACCTATTGTTTTTTCATTATAATTGAAGCATTTCAACGTAGGCTGCATCTGCTGAAACAGAATAACTCAACCTAAAACTTTACAGTTGCAGGTATCAGGGAATAACTCCACTCTCTCCGGGGAAAGGAACTGAGATTCAGAGACGGTATCCGAAGCTCCAGCCCAGGTCATTATCCTGCATTCAGCATCACTCGTGGGGCCGTCCTGATGGCTTTCATCTTCATTTGTTTATCACTTATTTTGCTAGGTCATTACAGATACCTAAAGTGTAAAGTAATGTAGTTTCACAACATAATCACTCAAATTAGAAAGAAAAAAAATGACAGCGGCATTTGAAAAGCCACAATTTCATGTTCTTTGTCTTTTGGTATATTTCATTTTCCTCTAATTATATTCTCTCACTTACTTAGAGCAAAATAATTCCCTTAACAAACACCTTTTCCTCTAACTACATCTGAATGTAATGAGACTATAATAAAAAGAGAAGTTCTCTTTCAATTTATTTTATTATTATCAAATGCTAATTGAGAAAGGTATAATTTGCATATTTTAAAAGGCTGTCTTAACAGCTTTCTAAATTCTGAATTAGCTAATGATTAACTACTTTTGAATCTAAAAGCTAAATAATATTCATAGGAAGGAAAAAGCACTTCAACAATTCTGTAGTTCACATTGTCAACCAAACAGGGAGACAATAAGTGAAAGAACATGAAGATTGCATCAGAAACAGTGTCGCAAAGGGGGCCTGATGTCCATAAGCTCTTTGCTCATGGAAATTATACTAATGACCTAAATCAGTGACTCATGTATGACAAATAATCAATGGCTGAATTGCTTTACTTCAAAAAGAGTTTTGTTCCAGTTATATATTGCTGTGTGCAAACTATCCCAAAACTTAGAGACTTGAAACAATCATTTTATTTCACGCATAGTTTTGTAGGCTGGGAATTCAGGAAGGGCTCATCTAGGTTGTTCATCTCTGGTCCACACGGCTCCTCATCCGGGGCAGTGGGGCTGCAGGCTCTGTTCCCAAGCTGGGCCTACATGCCCCTTGCTGTCTGTGTGTGTCCCTCCTCTCTCTCTAACACACACACACACACACACACACACACACACACACAGAGCCTCTTCCAGAGCCTCTCCACATGCCTTGGACTCCCACAGCATCACAGCCTCGGGATAACCAGATTTCTCATACAGTGGCCAAGAACTCCCACGAACTCCAAGGTCCAGTGTTCACTTGAGGCCTGGGCTCAGAAACTGGCCTGGCTTCCCTTGTGCCTTTTGCTTATGGTCAAAGTGACCACAGAGCCCACCCAGATTTCAGGGGACATAGATCTTCTCATGTCTCAAGGAGTGGGCAGTCAAAGATCTTGTGGCCATATTTAATTCACCACAAGTCTTTAAGGCAGGGGTTCTCAGCCAACACAAATTTGCCCCTGAGGGGATAGTTGGTGATATTTGGAGACATTTCTGATTATCACAATTGGTTGTGGGTAGGGGAGCAGACACTAGTCACCCCTAGCGAACAGAGGCTATAAATGCCATTAAACATGCTACAATTCACAGGACAGACCCCAACAAATAAGAATTAAGGATCATCTGGCCCAAAATGTCAGTAGTGCCGAGGTTGAGAAACCCTGCTGTAAGGTGTTTCTTTACAGTAGTAGTAAGGATTTATCAAGCATCACTCTCTCTCCAAATACCCCTTGGAACTACAGGGTGGGTTCCAGAACAAAGACAGAATCCATAAGAAAGGCAGCATTATAGAATTTTGGATCCCTGGTGCATGCTGAGTGCAATTGGGAAACCAATGGTCAACAGGAACCGGATGCCTGAGCTCAGGAAAGGTAGAGTCCAGTGGGGAGCAGGCTGGGAAAAGCAGCAGGACAGGTATGTAAGTCATGGCCTGTAACACAAAGAGTAAGAGAGAGAAATACCTGATGGAATGTGAGTGCCATGAATTCAAGAACTTTGGCTTGTTTCTACTGTATTTCCAATACCTGGATCCATCTCCGGTACATCACAGTTGCTTAATAAACATTTGTTGAATGAACAAACGGAAGTGAGGTGCTATATAAGGGGTAAAATTTGAGAACATGCCTGGAGGGACTCCTTGCTGGAAAGGACAGAGGTCAGGGATGCCTGGTGTCATCCAGCCCAGGACAGCTTTGAAGGTGCCACTTCTCCCAAGCAAAGAAACACCGACTCCTCCACCCCAGCGTCCCTCAAAGGCAGAACCAAAACAGTTTGGGGCCTGGTGGGTGGGAGAGGTACAAACAGACCTGGGGCTCTCACCGGGAAGCTGGGAGCCAAGGTCAGGACCACCGCTTTGAGGATTTTTATAGCTTCTCTTTGTCTCTCATCTGTATATTGTATTTCCGTGGCTATTTCTCCACAGTGGCAAGAAGTTTAACTCTCATAAAAAATATAGCAAGGGAGATCTGAAAAAACTGCCTCCTGAATAGCACAAACGATGAGGTAGAGAGAAAGAAAAAAGGAGCAACAACTTCACAGAAGTATCCAGATTGGCGGTATCCAAATCGGGGGTGGGAGGAAGAAAACACAGCTTCGGTTCAGGAGTGAAGCCAGGGCCTGGGGCCTCACAGCTCGAAGGGGCGAAAGAGCCCAGGGCACCCGAGAAAGCAGCCGCCAGGTCGGTTGAGAGGACACGCGGTTTTCTTCCGGCAAAGCTATAAACCATGAGCCTACTGCTGATGGGGTGACTGGGCCAATGAAGGGAGGAAGCACAGGTCTTTCAATAAATAGGGAAGACCAGATTTTTCAATAAATCAGGAACCATTGGGGGGAAATTTTGTTTCTTCTTTATTATGTTAGGTTGATTAAAATTTTTGCCATAAAATTAAAACTATATAATTACCAGAAGAAAATATAGTTGAATGTTTTCATAACTTTATAGGAAAGTGCTTTCTGTTACGGATTTAAAAGGCAGAACCCATTAAAGACTCAAGCTTGAATACCTAAAAGTATATCCCCTGAACACAAAATCCATATAGTTAAAAATCAAAATTTCTACACCTTGTCCAAGATGGTGAGGCTACCTGGATTAGGAACAAAAATCTATAAAAGATATGCTGTACAAATGGTCAATATGCTTAATATAGTTTTAAAAACTCTTAGAAATAAATATTAAATAATAACATATATGGCCATCTTGATAAAAACATAGGTAAAGGATACAAGTAGATAAATTATAAAAGAGTTTCCAACAAGTATATTTAAAAATGTTCTTTACTACTAATAAAAATATACACCAAAACCAATAAAATGCAAGTTATCTATCAACTTGGCAAAAAATATAAAAAAGAAGTATAGAATACAAGTTATTAAGAGATTTTTTAGAGCAATTTAGCCAACAGTTCAACAATATACAAACATTTGACCCAAAGATTCCACTTCTAAAAATTTATCCTAAGCAAATTACTGAATAATAGACAAAGAACATGGACAAATGTGTCTATTGTGACGTTTACAATATGAAAAATTATAAGTAACCCAAATGTCACAATTAGCAATTAGTCGAGAGAACTACAAAATTCTGTAATAGCACTTTCATTTATAATGATAGGTGTGTATCGACATATTGATGAGAAGAGCAGACTCCAGAAAAGTGTTTTAAATCTGATACAGCTTTGCTTCTGAGTTGATATAGTTGTCAAGGGAACCATAAAGTCTGAAATGTACAGAAACTTAATAGTGGTTTTATCTGATTGGTTGGTGAGATTATGAGGTTGTTTTTTTTTTTTTTTTTTACCTCTCTGCATTTTCTGTAATGAACATTATTTATGTAAGTTTTCAAATGCTTAAAAGAAAATAAATAAAAAGATCCTGATTAAAGTGTAAGGTTCCACAGGTGCATTTTAAGATTCTAAGCACAGATGGAAAACAGAACATGCGGCCTTCTACATCCATGACTTCCTACTACTCCTTTAATAAGCCAAGCAAGGCTCAGCTACCTGTATCAAGTTCAGTTCCCCGCCTCAAGAAGACTGTATTACAGATGACTGTTGACATTCATAATTTTCAATATTAATTGAGCTCAAAACACTTTTCTCAACACAAACATGTTTGACCATCGAAGACATTAATCGTTCTTAAGTTATGGACTCAAAGAAATTTTCAGCCACTATTTCCAAGGACATCCTAGGAAGATGGTGTAGCAGTAAGGAAGTTTTGTATCTTCCCTTCAGAGAGGATCTGGTTGATTTTTTTAATTTGGAAAATTCTGCTGCCATTGATTTGTCACGGTTGAAGGCATCATCTTGAAAATTCAATGGGGATCATGCTAGCTTCCTTTCCTGTGCAAAGAGCTTAATAAAAACTAAATAAAATTCACAGTAATGTCTTAGCATCAGAAAATGATTGTCTTTCTAAGTCTGCAAATCATCCATCTGGGTATTTTTTGGCCTTTATTCCTAATTAGGCACATTATCTCAGAACTCATTTATCCGCTGCCTCAAAAATTCAAAATCTTCATTAAATACTTGAAATGAATCATGTATTATATAATTCTCTCCTCGTCCTTTTGAAGGCGATGTTACCCAACTGACAGACGAGGGAGGCTGGGAAATGCCGAGGGCTCTTGCCCGGAGCTCACGTGGAGCCTTCTCGACACCCCCGGTTCCTTTCCCCTTCGTGTCTGTTCCGTTTGAAAAATGGGAGAAACCATTTCCACCTCTCCTCTGCCTCGTAGGCGTAATTGGACAATCAGTCAACAGCAGGAATTGAGAACACTGGATACTGTAGAATCACCTTTCTATACATATTAAACGAGCAGATTGAATTAAAAGAACAATTTTATGTCTGCAGAAGGTTGAGCCCCTCAGAGAGCTCCTAGTGTAGAAGTCCACGGGCACGGACTCTTGAGTCCCTACCCCTTATCAAAGCTGCCGAGGCTGCCTGGATTCGAAAAGTAAGGCTAGGTGCCCTCCTAAAAAGACACATTTTAACTCAAAGCCGTGTCTAATAGTGGTCATGTCTTATTTTTAAAATACCATTTACCCATTACTCCTGATCGCGTGAGTGCCAGGAACACCAACCACAGTTCTGAAACTGGCGACCACTCCAATAAACCAAACTGAAAGGAACTAAAGGAAAATGGACATGGAAAAAAGCTAATTTTCTGCAACCTGAAGTTCAAATATGTAAACTCCACCTAAACTAACTTGACTTAGTTCTTGCCCTCAAGGAACTAGCAGTTTTATCAACCTTCTGTAGCTATAACAGGGGGAAGAGAGAGAGAGAGTTAGTTCTCAATAGCTATACCAGATGAAGGAACACTTCTCACCATTTTCTCTCCAGGTCTACCAAAAAAAGAGAAAAAAAAAAAAAAAGATTAAAGGTTCTAACTGTCCAAATAGAAGAATTGTATCCCCATATATTCTACCTTTTCCTGCAAGAAGCAATTTTCTACTAATATACTTTGCCCGGTCATGCGGAAGAGTAAACGGATTTGAAACACACACACACACAAACACACACACACACACACACACACACATTTAGTAAGCACTATACAAAGGCCAAAGAGAAACATAAGCCATCCAGGTTTGAATTTATTTTTTCCTTTGTTTTCTTAAATATTTTCTTAGTGCCTATGATTTGCTAAATGCAAATATATGAAAGGGAGGCACACGTATGAGAGGAAATATTTAGTTCAAAAAATCCCTGACTTCACTCTATCATTTATTGCATTTGAATAACCAGGAAAACCATCTAAACCATTTGAATTTTAACACATTTTTATGGCCTATTTATATCCTTCCAAAGTGCATTCATACTTATAAAAAAATATAATGAACTCCCCACCTGATTCAAATTCTTTCACTGCCTAGTTAGAGGTGGAATTTGAGTTAGCAGACCAGCTGGATAGAATAATAGCAGCTGTTGTAAATTCAAATGCATTTTTATAGGAAAAGATACAAACCTCACACTGGATAGTTTATTGTGCTGTTTATTGCACACCTGGGGACTGAGTTTCATTACCTGCCCACCTTGGTCGGGAACAGACTGAAATGGCCATGAATCAGTCGGTGTGAAGGAGGCATTCATTTGTATCTTGGTTGGGGAGGTTCAATTATTTGCAAAATTAGTTCAATCCAAATAATGAGCTAAAACCTCAGCTGAAAGGGAGCCATTTCTCAGCCAAGTAGGACCAATTCTCCAAACCACAACAGTTGAAAGCATTTGACTTTTCCCACATTGCCTGGGAAGCCACTGTGAAGAAGAAAGCTGGGAGTGTGGGACCCACTAACATTGCCGGTGCTAAATCTAATGCCAAATGGAAAAACTGAGTTTGGTTCTAATAATAGAAAGAATATTGGAGAATTTCTAAAAGGGATCACAGTAGCATTTCCTGAAAACACTAGTACAGTGATTCTTATACTTTTGGAGATTATTTTAAGAATACGTTCAAAGCTCCAGGCCGTTTCTCTAGCAGTTCAAGGACACCCTGAAGGCTGCCACAGCCCCGAAGTTAAAGCTCAGGAAAACTGTTAAAGACAGGAAAATTGTCACTTCTGAGGTGTCTATGAATTCTGTCTTTCTTTTAAGTACTGGTGCTGCAGAAACTCTTAATAAAAGTAGCTCCAATGGCCCAGAAATGTATACCTTAAATCTTCAGAATAACCTCACAGTAACCTTGCAGTGCGCATTATAACCCCAGTTCAGAACTGAGGAAACTGAGGCCAAGAGAGATCAGTTATGTACCTGCCCAGGGACACGCGGCCCGTGAATGGTGGAAACAGCATTCTGCCCCAGTGCCCCGGGTGGGGAGTCGTCCTCCTCATCTTGGGGGTAGCAGAAGGCAACGTCCTTACTCTGGCTTACGTGATGAAGAAACATGATTTCAATGAATACAGCTAACAAAATAATGGCCCCAGGTACATGGGAGCCTCAGGCCTCTGAGCCCACTGTGGCTGAGACCACGTCCACATAACCAGCTAGAGGCTCACGGCTTTCCAAGGAGAATCTGCTCAGGACGTGGCCGGCCAGGCAGAATGCAACGCCAGGCATCAAATCCCACACACAGTCAGCGCTTTACGGCATGACTTGATACCTGTCCTCAGTCTCTGGGGCATACATTTAAAAGACAGTGGGAATCCAGGCAGGTTTTATTAGCATTTTGGGACAAAGTAATGTTTGATTATAAGTTATTTAGAACAAATGACCAAATCCATTACTCAAATGTATGCACACATCCTCTGTCATGGTCCAGAAATAACTGAAAGCAATTGTCCAAATTTACTAATTCAACCCCTGGAAAAAGTTTTGTTAGTTTTATTTTTATTAGCCAGTTTGGCACTCTCTACAGCCTACATTTATAACACTTTGATGCTTTCTGGTTCAGTTTGTATTGTGCAAGCCTACACACTGAAAATAAAATAAGTATATAAGTAATTTACAGGAGCAAAGAGAAGTTGCCAAGAGGTTGTATGAGTCAGGGATGAGATGCTAAGGGAGTTGTATGACCGAGATTGCTAATTACAACCTCGGCGGGGGGAGAGGGAAGATGTAGGAAGACGATGATTAGGCACAGGTGTATATGTGTGTGCATGCATGTGCATGTGTGTGCATGTATGCATGTATGTTTTACTTAGGCTCTTTCAACCTGCAGTGACAAGAGACAAGAGTTTCAGCAGGCAATGGAATTTATTGGGCAATCTGCAGAGAAATAAAGAAGCACCAGTGATCCCTACCCCAGGTGAACAAGCAGGCCCTGGAGCGATGGAATCTCATTCAGGACACAGCAGTGTCCTTCTGCAGTGCCGCTCGCGGTGTTAGCTGTTAGCTGTGTCCGAGAGACCCCAGCTTGCCAGTCGCTATGTCTGTGTGTCTCTCTGCCTCTGTGTTAGTCTACACCACACTCCACCTCTCCCCTGGATTGGATCTGTCCCCATGCAATGCAGAGCCTCCCCATTCGGCAGGGCTCTCCAGCCAGGGCACTCACCAGCCATGGGCCAGCCTGAAGTCACACTGTGGCTGTGGGACCAAGAAGGTGAGGTCGCTATTTAAATGGTGGAGATTCTATAATAAAAAATTGTCCAAGGCCTGCTTCCCCAAAGGGGCCATGCCAGTTGGTCTTCTTTGCTGCACAGACGTTTAGGAGGCTACCTTAAGGCAAGTTGGTTTGTTGTAAGGATACCGGGACCAAAGTTGGAGCGCCACTAAGAATCCAGGCAAACCGCACTCTTGTAGCCTTAATGGCATCTCGGTGGTCTCTGACTACCTGCAACATTATGGCTGATCAAAGCTCTTTGTATTCTCCCATCCAGATCCCAGAGGAGCCAGGCTTCTGGGCGTATTGGGCAGAGGCCTTCTCATCAGGCCACTTTCAAAACTGCCACAAACGGACCAGGAGCCACCGGATTGTGCTGGCAGCACGGAACTGTCACACCCACCCACGACTGGGCACCGTGTTTTCCGGAATCTGTCTCTGTGCGGTTCCAGATTAGAGTGGTTCCTCCAAACACTCACCGTAGAGTGACCGTAAAGCCTAGCAATCCGTCCCTAGGTCTGTACCCACAAGAACTGAAGGCGGGGACTCAGACACCGCGTGCCAGCGCTCACTGCAGCCTCATTCACAGTGGCCCGTCAGTGACACAGCCCAGCAGTGACACAGACCGTCCACAGATGAGGGACAAACAGACCCTCGGCCTCCCCAGCGACGGAAGAGCATCCACTCATACAAAGCAATGAAGTTCTGACACACGCTGCCCTGTGGACAGCCCTTGAAAGCATAATGCCAAGTGACAGATGCCAGGCACAAAAGGTCACATACTGGATGAGTCCACTTGCATAAAATGCCTAGAACAGGAAAATTCCTGGAGACAGAAAGCAGATGAGAACTTACCAGGGAGCAGGCGGAAAGGACCCGGGAGCTACTGCCTCGTGGTTACGGAGTCTGCTTGGCGCGATGAAACGGTTCTGGGAACAGCGGTGACAGCCGCACGGCATCATGTAAACGCAATCGATGCCGCTCTGCAGTGCGCACTAAAAATGGGCAAAATGGCAATTTTATGTTATATACATTTCACCACAATAAACAAGAGAGAAACACGGGCGTGAGACAGAGGCGGGGACAGCCGTCACGCTGGGGACGCGGTGGCAGAGGTCCCGGTGGGGCAGACATCCCTGAGGCGCCCTCACCTCCTGCCCGCGGGCCCTGCTGACCGACAGCGCCCCTGCGCGGCCACGTGGCCGACGGCGCTCAGCTGCTGCGCCCCGCAGAGGGGCAGAAGCCTCCACACACCTTGCCAGGAGCCGCGCACCCACGTGGCTCCACTGCGCCAGCGAAGCTGCGCCACCTGTCGCAGTTTCCCAGCAGCCCTGGCCTGTCCGTGTGCACCAGGGCAAGGCGGGCGAGTGACCCTGGCTCCCCGGCCGGGCAAGCTCTCGTGCCCGTGTTTAGCTCTATTCTCCCACAACACTTGGAGCAGCCGGAACACTCTTTCCCTGGCTAGTCGAAGGACCCCACTTCTGGCCCCATTGAAAGTTATCCTCCCTGGTCACACCAACCACCATCCGAATAGCACTTTACGGTTTAGGAAGCCCGGTCCCCATGCATGTATCTCCCTTCACTAGTGACAGGGGCTGTGTGGTTATTTTGAGAAGAAATGGAGACTCAGAGAGGTTAAGAGGCCTCCAAGGTAAGTGAATTGCTGAGCAGTGATGTCAGGGCTGGGCCTGCCTCAGTTTCCCCGGGCCATCGGCACTCATTCCCCTCATGACACGGGGCTCAGCAGTGAGGGTCCCAGATGTGTGGTTCCTGTTTGCTCGCACCCAACCTCGCCGGCTCAGGCTTCCTCAGCATTCAAAGCCCCAGGCCCCACCGAGGAAGCCTGCAGAGTCAGGACCTGTCTCACAAGTTACTGTTATTGAGCTCATTAGTGTCACCCTATTTGTCTTTTACTGTTCGTATTGATTTTCAGATTCACCCATCACAGAGCGTCTGGGCACATGCCCAAGGCAGATGCACGCTTAATTAAACTCTGAGCGTCCCCACCCTCGAGCTCGCACACGTTTGTCCCTGTATAATAAATCAGGCAAATGTCAGGACAGTCAGCTGGTCCTGGAATCGTGTGCAGGAAAAGTGACTAAGCTCCAATAGGTCCCACCAAATTTGCAAGTCCGCTGTGTGGACAGGTTCTCACGCACCCTCAACATTCTGGCACCACCACAAACTGGGCCCCGCCACCGACCTGCCAGGCTAGCTCACCATGCTCTCAGGAGTGGAGGCCCTGCTGGCACAGCACAGCTGTCCCTGCTTTAGTCAGAGTGGCTGGTATATTGACCCCAGTGCACAGTGCCCCTCAGCACAAGAGTCACTGTTTAAACTGGGGCCACCGTGCAAGGCTGTCACCGAGCAGGTGCTCTATCACATGCCATGTCCTCCAAAGGACCGTGTGCAGCCCAGAGCTCTGGGGGCTGCAGCATGGACACTCGTCCAGGTTCCACATGAACATGGTGACAGAAGGCCCATCTTCCCACCACGGAACTAACGTGGGGTATTAACCCACCTTCCAAGCATGTAAATCTCACAGTCTAAAACTTTTGGCTGGAATAGTGACTCTCAGCTGGGAGTCACTCTACTCTCCCCCCAGGGGACATTTGGCAATGTCTGGAGACAATCTGGTCATCACAACTGAAGGGATGCCTCTGGCACAGAGTGGGAAGAGGCCCGGGATGCTACTAAACATCCTGCAGCGCCCAGGACAGCCCCACTTCAGGGAGTTCTCCAGCCCCAAATGTCAATGGAGCTGGCTGAGAAACCCTGGACTAAAAACTGCTACCTCACACTTACTGTTCTAAAGACTTCTAAAGAGTTAAAATAATTACCACTGACTACATTGCAAGTTGACTCTTCTTACTTCTACCTGCAAACCAATCTGCCCGTCCGCAGAGATACAGTCTCCAGTGTACATGAGATGTTAACCCTGTATTCGTCACACAGCGCCTTTAATTGACATCAGGCTTTTAAGTCTTCTCTGGTTTGAACACTGGGGATCTACTTGCTGCAGGTTCAATGTTCCTTGTCTGAAATGCTTGGGACCAGAAGTGTTTCAAATCTCAGATTTTTTCTGATTTTGGAATATTTGCATTATACTTAGCCTCTCTAACCTGAAAATCTGAAATTCGCAATGCGCCAATGAGCGTTTCCTTTGAGTGCCACATTAGCGCTCAAAGTTTCTGTTTCCAGGTGGGTGCTGCTCAGCCGTGTTTGTGCAGAGGTGCAGTCCCAGGGGGCGCAGGGGAGACAGAACATGCTTTTTGCCCAGCCCCAGCAGACCCAGGCCCACCTTTAGGAGCGTGGAAGCACATTTTAAAATGATGCAACGTGAGGTGTCTGTGCTCACACTGACAGCAAGTGCTGTCAGTGTGCAGAGATCACCACGGGCTAAAGTGGCCTCAAGAGACTTCTCAGTGAGCTCTGACCCGATCTGACCTCCAAGGAAAGGCCAGGGTGGGAGAGGATGGGAGAGGAAGACTGAATGAGGCATGATGCAGGCTATGCTCAGCAAACTAAAGTCAGAGCCCAGAGCAGGGAAAGAGCAGAGAGTGGGATGGGTATCAGGGGACAGGGAGCTAAATCTGGACAGTTAGTCGCGAACCGGATCACAGCTTGCTGTGAACACCACGCTTAGGCCACTACAGAAGATTTTCAAGCAATGGATTTATAGAATGAAAGAAGCACTTTCATAAACCCAATCTGACACTGGGAACAAGTCACATTAGAAGCCATGGGGACAGATGGGAGACCATGCAGGAACTGAGGAGCAGTGAAAAGGGCATGGATTGGGTGAGATCTGAGCCTGAGTGGTGAATAAATAGCTGTTCTCACTGCTATTATTAAGAAATTAGAGGTCACCAAAGTGGAAAAGGGAACAGTGAAGGGTGGTGACCAGTTCTTTGGGAAGGAAGGGCAGAGAATGCTGTTGCCATTTTTTGGAAACTTTAATAATTCCTCAACCCTGTAAAACCTGATTCTCCTTCCACCACTTTGTTGAAACTTAACACAGAAGTTGCAGTGTCCTCCTAACTGGCCAATCCACTTGCTTAGTTTTCAACCACTATTCTACTTGTTTAATCTCTTTTTTAGCTACTTGATTTTTTTATGTTTTTAGTGCATATTCAATGTGCATTATTTTTATTTTAATCATTTTAATGCAAATGTTTTTAAACACACTCAAGATCGTGCTAAGCACAAAGGGTACAATGAACCTGATTCCTTCTCTCAGTAAACGCGCAGTCTAGTGGGGACGGCCCGGGCACAGGCAGGTGCGCACATGCGCCTTAGATACTCACCGCCGTGCCGAGTGCTGTAAGGAGAATGGAGAGCTCTGCGGGTTCATCATATGGGCGCCTCTCTTGCCTCAAGACAATGAGTAAAACTCCCTGAAGAAACGACGTGCCAGCAGGGACTTGTAGACTAGGTAGGAGTTTACTAGAACCAGGAGGGTGGGGCAGACGTGCCAAGGAAGCCAAGTGCAGAGACGGCGGCCCGGAGAGGGGCTCGACTCATGGAGGAACTGAGACAGCAGGTCTGGCTCTGTCCTCAGGCATGAACCGGACAGGGGTGCTCGGAGCAGAGGAGAAGAGGACTACGTGGTGGGAAGCTGCCCCTCCAGGAAGGACTTTGAACTATATCAAGGTCAGAACAAGCCACTGAGCCTGGCAAGCAGAAGAGACATGCTCAGATCTGCATTTCTTAAGCCATTCCTGAAGGTGCTTGTGGACCCCTGCCTAGCAGTGGGGGACAAAGGATGGAGTGAGACAGCTAGAAGCTGCTGCAGGGTCACCCTTGAGTGGGGTGGTGACAACAGGAGGCCTGGGAGGCATATTTGTAGGTGCAGGGAGAGACCCCTGTGAGTGACTAGATGAGACTTCCCTCTGGGTGTCTGGCAGGAACACCCCAGGAGCCCAGAGGGAGCTCCTTGAGACAGAAGGAAAATGAAGAGTTTGTTGTGGACATGTGACATCCCAGTTTCCTGCAACCCACCAGGTGGGCATCCTATAAATGTGAAATGTAGGTGCTGAGCTTGGAGACGCAGTCTGGACAGCAGACATACCCATGCTTTCTGCAGAGCAGCCTCCTCCTCCTCTTCTCTGAACGCCACTCCCCCAACTGTCTCCCACAGCTGTCACAGCCCCCGAGGGTCCCCATCCCAATGACCTCTCTGCTGGGGTAACCTTGCCCCCAACCTGGGCCTCCAGTCCTCTCTCAGTGCCAGATCTGTCTGCATCCTCGGGTGCCACCTTGCAAACTGCCAACCTGCCATCTCCTATGTGGTGCCTTGCAGGTACCTTTTTGCTTAAGAAACCCAGATCTGGGCTTATTTTCTTTCCTGGAAAAGAAAGAAAAAGAAGAGGGCTGCCTCCTGTTTCCCACCTCATGGCACTACCCTCTACCCAGGTGCCCAGCCCCCAAATGCAGGATGTGCCCCCTTCGCTGGTGAAGCCCAGTCATTTCTGAAGACGAGTAGATGCCCCCTCAGAACCATGCGTCTCCATCTGCCCTCCTCCCAGCCGCAGCCCACACCCTGCTCACAGTAGCCTCCGACCTCTTCTTCCTCTGGCCAGCCTTTCCACCTCCAGGGCATCCTCCACATCGAACTAGAGCTAGTATTTTGGCAAGCAAGTGGACCACACCAACACCTCTGTGCCCCACCAGCCCCTCTGTCTAAGGACACACACCTGGGCTTGGTGCCAGCCCCTCGCTGCCTAGCCCACCCTGCACATTGCATGACTGTCCCCTCACCGCTCACGGCCTTCCCCGGACACACGCTGACTCACAACTCCTACCCTCCGCACCTGCTGTTCCCACCGCCTAAATACCCCTCCACCTAAAATCCCGCTCTGTTCAGATGCCACACCTCCAGGGAGCCCTCTCTGCCTCTGCCACGTGAGCTGGGTGTCCTGCAACATATCTGCTTGGTTGTCCATATTCACAAAAGTCCCTGACCCCTTCTTTGGGTCCTTTCATTCTTTGAGTGCTGAGGACAAAAGCAGCCAAGGGTTGAGCTGCATGTCAGCTCACCTGTTCTGAATCCTGGCTGCCCATTGGGCCACCTGAGAAGCATCTTACCCTTCCTTGGGCATCCCTGGGGGCCAGGCTGGGCTCTGACAGGATCTTGAAGTTCCCCAGGTGATGACAATGTGCAGCTCGAGCCAAGGGCCAGAGTGAGAAGCAGGGATACCCAGGGATTTGTACCCCAAAGACGGATTTGGAAAATGTGAGTGAGGGGAAGAAGCAGGAAGACACCCCCACACTCACACACTCAAGGTGGGGCTCACCCAGCAGCCCAGGTGGCTCAGCGATGCCGAGAGCCAAGTCACAGTAGACCCTGTTGAGAGTCTAATGGGCTGGAATTTGCCAGGATATGCTTAAGCCAGGTGAGGAAATTGGAGATAGGAAGATTCCACATCATGGGGGAGAAGGGGAATGGGAAAGGTTATCCGAATTCTCCTTGCAGGTGTAATTGTGTTACACACGCCCCACACCAAAAGCAGAGAGGCAATGGCGTCCTTCTTGTTTCTGCCCAGAGTCCTCCACACGCTTTGGAGGCTTCTAAAGTACTCTAGGATGACTTTGTTACTATAGAGTGAAGGGAGATACCAGCCCAAATAGCCACTGGTGAACAAACCTGCAACGGGTTCCCCTTTAGCTGCCTAACTGCCCCTGTGTTCCAGGTGTCCTCGCTGTGTCTCTCTGGCCTGGGAACTTACTCCATGGACTTTCTCTGCCACTGCTCCGACAAAGCACAGCTCATCCGCGTGTGCGTGAACGCTGGTTCCCGCCTGCAGGGGCTGGAAACAGCCCCAGGCTCCAGCTCAGGAAAACCTCTGACTCCAGCCAGGCCGACCCGCCGGGGCCTGACCATCCACGGAGAAGCCAGCCACGGGGACATTCGAAATCCTCACCCATAGGAAACGTGCGTGCGAGCAGAGGGTGACATTTGGGAAAGAACAAAATAGCACAACATGTAGGAAGTTGTGAGAGAAGGATTATTTAATCCTCTTCCGAAATGCTGGCCGGCCTCCAGGAGCAGTAGGCAGAAGACCAGTTTAGAAAAGTGAAAACTAATCTGAATAATGATGAGCGCGCCTGTGTCAGGAACCGGCCCAGCAAACTCATTTATAGCCTTGTAAGTGGGGGAATAATTGAATCTTCCTGTGAAAATGAACATGCTGCATAAAAAGAGATCAAATTGGACTTCTCTCCCCAAGACATAGAACAGCAACTCATATGTGTGCCCCATGCAGTCGGGTAAACAATTACATAATCAAAGGAAAATATCTTTACCTTAAAGCCTTCCCCCAAACATTTCATTTCATTCTATATGTCAGATTCCATTTAAACTCATGCCAGGCTGCCTGGTCTGCACCCAGATTTTTTTGGTCCTGAAATAATGTTACATCTGAAACCAGATTCTAAAATGTATATACTTTTGTCAAAAGCAAGAATGAAAGTGGCCTCCTTTAACATTGTCTATCAGGTAATGAGACACTGCCAGCTGTGGCCATTCATCCTTGAAGCAAGAAGCTGGTGTATCTGTGCCCAGGTGACCTCGCCTCACGGGGAAGCACCCTCCCGCCCCTGCCGCCTCGTTTGCAAATGGCAGGGCCCCAGGGAACAGAGTGCACTTGGATCTGGCCCCTGCACTGGGGGACAGCCAAGCGCTGCTCCGAAGATTAATGAGTGGGGAGGTGGGTTTGTACTTGAAATGCACCCAGAGCTGCACGGGGTCCGGGTCTACCTACCACGCAGCGCTGGCGAGGGCAGGAGGGCCAGCCGGAACCCGCACAGTCAAACCGGTTTCTGCTTTGGGGTAGGTTTATCCTCCCCTCTTTACTGCTTTAGAACAAAAATATTGTTTCGGAACTAAAATAGCTCACTTGTCTCTGCGCCCCATAATAAAGTGACAAGTGCTATGTAAATAAAATACACAGAAATTATTTGTGACCAGAAAAATAATTCAAAAATCATCAAATGGAAAATAAGAAAATCGTGGAATAAGAGTTTCTAGCTGTGGGCACTCAGCCACGAGTCAGTTTTCTATGAAATCAAACTTTGCTCCCGGGGTTAACATCGTCACGGTAATAATCCCCAACGCTTACTCCACAGCAGGACTCACCCTAGGTGCTTGACACAGGTCACGTCCCACCGTGAGGGAGAAACTATGACTCATTCACTTTGGGTAAGTAGCTGAGGCACAGAGAGGTTACTTATTTCAGTCACGATCACACAGCCAGGCAATCCCAGGCCGGAGCACATGCACCTACCTGCCACATGCTGTGACATCCATTAGCGTTGCCTGAAGTCAGAAACTGCACTAAGCAATGTGCAGACACTGTCACATTAGGTCTGCACTCACTGCCACCTCCTGAGTGGATATTTATCCCCCCCGACTTACAGACGAGGAAAACATGGCAATACTGACTCCAACGCCCAGGCATTTAACCACGTAGGAGACAGGGGGGCGGGGGGGCAGGTGCCAAGGTCAGCCACCTGTTGTACAGGTGTTTTGCAGGGGCTCACCCAGCTCAGCGTGTGCTCCAGAGATGGTGGCTGCTGCTACACGTGAACTGTTGGAAGCTTCCTCCGTGCTTTGACCCGCAGTCATTCCCCTGACACGAGTGACTGCCTCTCTGAAACCCTTCTCAAAAGTCTGAAAATTCACTTCCGCTTCGAAATGTGACGCATTTACACTTCTCAGGACATTGGCTGCTTATGCACACGTGTGTAAACATGTTGTACGTGCATACATGCACACAGATGTGTGTTCCAAGCAGAGCACACGCAGCCTGACTGCCCACTTTAGAAGTTTCTCACCTGTCTTTCACAAGAAGAGAAAATAAAATTGGTCTTTACAATCAAAGCTGCCCCCTGAGGAGCATGGATAGAAAGAAAGGCCTTCTCTGCTGCTGGCCACCAGGGAGAGTTTGTTAGTCAGGTCTGGGAACAGGAGCTAGAATGAGCTGATTGTTTGTTCACGTAAGAGGAGGACAGAGGTTGGAATTCATGAGAAGACCAAGGAAGAGAGAAGGCCGGGAGAGGACGGGGCGAAGGGTGCGCGGCGCTACCCTTCGGCCCCCCGATGCTCAGCCAGCCCCGTGACATATTCGGATGCTCCCTGTGTCTTTCTGGGGGCGCGGGACACAGGAAGGGTCTGGGGTCTATTTCAGAGCAGACCTTGAGGAAGGCGCCGAGGATGTTGGCAGGTCGAGCTGCCCAGTCCCCGCCGATGTCCTGGGGGGAGCTGGGAACCCACCGCGGAGTTAACGGGCCCGGCGCTCCTCGCCCACCCTGGGCTCAGACTCGCTGGGACAGACCGGCTGCGTGCCGGCAGCGGTTTCCACTCCGCTCGCTGCCGGGGGAGGAGGGGGCAGAGCAGGAGCCGGGGCCTCCCCGACCGGTCCCCGCAGGCCCCGCAGGCCCGCATGCTCCTCCCTCACAGCTGACCCAGCAGAGCGTGTAACCGTCACGTACTAAGTACATCTTGAAGTCAGGAAAGGTCTTGCCACGCAGACATTTCAACCTTGGAGAAAGCCCCTCCGCAGGCAAATTGCCCGTGCGATCTGTGCGGCCCGCATCTGATGCGGGACACGCCAGGGCGGGAAGCGTTCCTGTCCCTCTGCGGCTTTGAGGGCAGACCCACCCCCGCGCCCAGCAGCCCACTCGGGCCACCGCCACAGAGGGGCCCGGCTATCTTGGCACAAGACAAGGCCAGTTTTGCCCACAGACCCCGTGGACCCTCACTCTGAATGAAAATCCAAATTTACAACCTTCCCGGTCTGGCCCCAGTCTGTCCTCCCGCCCCCTCCCCGCGGCTGCCCCGCCCCGCGGAGCCCCCACTGGACCCTCCCTGCCTCGCCGCCGCCGTTTCTTCTTCCTCTAACGCTCTTCTCGCCTTATTTGCCTGCAGAATTCATTTTTCTCCTTCCAGATCCAGACATTAACTCCTCCGGAAGGATTCCTTCTCCGGCATTTTTTCAGAGATACTCATTTACTAACCCCTGTCTGCTGGATGGGCGTAATCGTTTGTGAAAACTTCCATTCCACTCCCCACCTCTAGAGCCTGACGCGTGACTAGATAGGCAGACAGATGCACGGATCTTGATTAGGATCCGCGTACTGATAAATGTGCATACATTAATATAGAGAGACAAATAGATACACACACGTCTACCTCTAGGTAGAAACTAAATGTTCCTAAACTCTGTATCTCCAGGATGCTGCTCAGCTTTCAGAGCACAGCCAAATACAGCTGCCCTCCTGTGCAAAGAAAGCCTAAAAACCAGGTAAGAAAGTCTGGAAGAAGGGTTCTTGTCTTAAGGGGCAGTTCGGCACCCTGAGCAAGAACACAGGTTATGAACATAGACTGGGTTTATTTTATTTCACGGCCTCTATAATGACTGACTGATTTAAATCCTTCCTCCACATTTACTAGCTACTTTTCCTCCATGCCTCAGTTTCCCCATCTGAGCCACGTGGACTATGATACAATAGCACCTCCCTCCTAGGGCTGCTGGGAGGACTCTGTGAGCCGACGCACGTGGCCTACGTGGAACAGTGCGCTCTCCACGCACTCCTCGTCATCACTGCCTCACAGCTCTCTCCTGCGCGATGTTCTAGTTCTCCTTCCCCCAGGCTTCACATTTACTCACACTGGGCGCTGGCAAACATCAAGGTGGCTCCAACCTTCAAACGCAAGGAAGATAAATGCCGGATTTCCTTAAATAAATAGAGGCCCTGCATGTATTTCTCCCCGAGTCATTGCCCTGGAAAACTGAGACATGGAGAGGAGAGCCGTCTCCATACACGGCATGGCAGAGCTCCACACGGTCGGTTCTACGGGGCCTCGGTCCCTGAAACCAGCCAATTTGGGAACAAGAGTATTCATTCCTTCTAGAAAATGTGTTGAATACATACTCCAGACCACACAGCGGTTATATACAGAACACCATGCTCTATACCACGAGCCCATAGTGCGCATCATTTTCCAGTCTAGAGGATGAGCACAGAGTCTACACCATGCTCCATACCAAGCAACATCCTAGGTTTGAAGATGCAAAGGTGAAGAAGATGGCACCTCTGGCCTTGCAGAGCTTAGAGAAGGAGAAAGATGGTCGGTCACATTTGTTTAAATACCATAAGGAAAGTACTCAGAGTGCTATGAGAATCTAGAGCACGGTGACCTTCCCTGGGCTTGAGGGTCAGAGAAGGTTTCCCGCTGGTGACACAGGAGCAGAAACTTGACAGTGGTGAAGGAGTTAGCTGGATGAGAAGGGAAAGACCTACTCCCTGGAGTGAGGACTGGCACAGGTGCCGATGACAGTCCTGGAGCTCTGCACAGAGGCTTCAGGACGGGAGGGTCGCTGGAGGAAGCAGGCTCGGGGGATGCAAGCTGCGGGGAGGGTTCTTTCCCTCATCCTAGGAATAATGGGAAATGACTGAAAAGTTTTAAGCAAAGTTGTGAGTTTCCCTTCACAGAATGAAACAAATGGTGGAGAAAATGGCCTCGGTGGCCCAGTGGGAAAATGAAGACTATGTCGGACAGTCTAGATAATTGATGGTGTTACCAAAAACCAAAGAATTTTGGACGGAGCTTATATTTAGTTTAAAACACCCTAATGAAAGAGAAAAATATTAGAGGGTTTCCCGTGGCATCCATCATTCTCTTTGGTGCTTCCAACTTGGAGTCCACCTGCTCTCTGAAGGTCAAGGTGACGTCTGAAGCCTGCGCTCCTGCAGGCTACTCATCACTTCTGATGAGCTGCACCGTGTCCCATTTAGTTTAACTGCTGGAAGGAATCATTTTTCTTTTGGAAGCCTCTTGTTTTAGTTATTCCAATCATATACATCATCTCTTGCTTACTTTGGAGGTTATCTCTGACTACTAGAATGTCATAATCGCTGCTCACAAAATTTTTATTAGTCAGTGCTCATGATGCTAAGTATTTGTTTACTCACACACATTTAATTAACACTCCCAGGTGTCATCCATGCTTGCTCCACTCCCGAGCTCCGCTGTGTGCCCTTCTGTGGCTTAGAGCCCCTATTTATTTGGCCTGTCCATTAGCCACCTGGGAGCAGGCTGGAGGGTAGGCACCTGCTCAGAAAAAACACCTCCCACAGCATTATGTTTTCCATTTTCTGCCATTTTCTCATTCTCTCTTCATTCATCACTTATTCCGCCTTCAAAATACCCATTTTCGTTGACCCCAACAAAGAAATGACTTCATAAACTTTCATCTATTTTCTAAAGCTTCCTCCTACATACCTACTCACTCGCCACCAAGCAAACCTCCTCCACAGACATTTTCAGAACAAATGAATATACACAGCCCTTTTTCTCTTTCTGGGGCCTAGACAGACCACAGATCCCTAAATAGAAGTAAGAAAATATATTCACTAAAGAACATCAAAACCAAGATACATAACTTATAATGTAAAGCTGGTCACTAAATTGAGAAGTAATTTTACCATAAACAGAAATGATGAATATCTTTTCCAATGCAAAGCCCCTGACAGAGAGGCTATAAAAATCACATTACTATTGTTACATATTCATGTGACTAGAAATGCATCAGTAAAGAGACATGAAAGAGGCCATATACTCTGTACATATGGAGACCATATGTCTCCAGTTTTCTGGGAAAGAAATATTATGTCCTGTGTACCCATATGTACAGTCATCCTAGCTGGGCCATGTGTCCCAAATTTTGGCTGAGAAAATATGGCCACTAGAGCGAACATAAACAGTCACTGCAAAACCCAAGCAATGCAGCCAGCGTGTGACTGCAGTTGCTGCAGCATGGGCTGTGAGCAGAGAAGAAGCCACAGGACGCTGCCCCGGCAGGCAGGGATGGAGTCTCTCATAATCATCACCTGATGCGGAAACACAAACAGTTCATTTTTTAAACTCTTCAAAGATGGCAGTGCAGAAAAGAAACAATTAGAAGCATTCACAGGCATTTTGCAGAAAAGTGTTTTGTAGCAAGCATTTTCAAATACATTTGCATGGGAGGAAAGTCTCGCCCTGGCATTGTGGAATTAGCAATTAAAGAACAGAAATACCTAGAGCATTATAAATGAAGTTAATGAAGACTTTAAAGGCTGAATGCTGAGCAATCGCAGACACAGGCAGCGTGGAGTCATTTGGGTACGCGCAGCACGCAGACGGGCAATTCTGACGGTCACGCAAGTGGTCGAGAATGACCTTGGCCAAACAGATAAGGATGAGATGGACGTTTTCCTCGCTCCTCTCGAGATGATAGGACAGCCCATTAATATCAGGGTTATGCTGTAAGTTTATCTGACTAGGATTTATTCGATAGCATGTGTATTTATGTCTAAATTAACCATTTGGTCAAGTAAAGATATTCTTTTTAATATCTTTCTAAGATATGGTTAAAAGTTCAGCCTCTAGAATCATATTCCCTGCTTTGAGACCCAGCCTCACCCACTGCAAAGTGTCACTTAACCTCTTGAAGCTTTGGCTTCCTCATCTGTAAAATAGAAATAATTACAGTCATTACCTGTGCAGTGAAGAATTTAACCTGGCCCAGAGGGAGGTCTGGTCTTTGCCCCTGGCTCCTGGGAGGTGATCTCTAAGCACTTGGAAAGTCCTGCCTGGTAAACACATCTTTGTTTACCTGGGTGCCTTGGGCCACACCAGATAGTCTAATAGTGTGATTTAGGGAGGGGGTTCGGGTCACAGCTCAATCTTGGAGGGGCTGGAGGCTGAGGGCGGCCATGCCTAAGTGACAGAGTCCCAATAAAAACTCTAGACACCAAGGCTCAGTAGCTTCCCTGGTTGGCAATGCTCTGTGCATATTGTCACACATCAGTGCTGGGAGAAGTTGGTGCTTCTGTGACCCCACTGGGAGGGGGCAGCTGCAAGATCCACGGTTGGAACTTCCCGAGACTCTGCCCTGCATGCCTCTCCCCCTGGCTGATTTTAATCCTCTTGTAACGAACTCTAACCTGAGTATAACAGCTTTCAGTGAGCTTGTGAGTCCTTCTAGCAAAATACCAAAACTGAGGGTGGTCTTGAGGACCCCAAATCTGCACACTCCCGGAAGTGGGAGTGGTCTTAGACACTGTTCCCTGACTTTAAACTGCCCCATTTATTTGTTGCGAGGATTAAATGAGACAATTCATATAATGGGCTACATACGCCGCCTGCCACCCATGAAGTGCTTAATAAATATTGCTGCTGCCGCTGCCGCTGCTGCTGCTGTTAGTGTTGCTCTTGCTAAAATCCTGAATTGGGAAATCCTAAGACATCATCAAGGAAAGTTGCCTTAAACGGGCTGGACCCAAACAGCTTGTCAGATCACCATTCTCCCCCAGCAGAGAGACCATAGAGCCCCTCGGGCATCACACAAAGGAGAACCCCCCTGGATCCACACCTACTGCCAACCATGCCCCGCTCTGAGCCTCACATACCGGCATTCCTGTGAGAGCTCCTTTGAAGAAAGCATTCCATGAGTGGAAATTACTATAAAAACCACTCTCCTAAGCCATTACTCTGCAGAATCCCACCTGGATAAAACCTGCTTGGTTTTGCACAGCTAAATTTTGTGATCTAGTGTTGATGCATATAGGCAAGAAACCCTGTAAGGAAGAATACATTTAATAAGCTACCAGTTATGGTTTATTTTCCATAACCTTAAACTTCTTTGAACAGAAATAAATCAATTTCACCAGGTGAGTCTGGCTCCCTGGTACAAAGCACCTTGCTGTGGTTTGAATAATGACCCAAAAACAGGGCTGTCGTCTGAACCGGCCTGGCCGTTTGGGAAGCTGCCTCTCCGCCTATAGGGAGTGCAAAGGCACTTTACTGGGAAAGTGAAATCTGCTGAATCAAACCTGGGACATAACAGACCAATACAAAATATCCTACAAAGTCATGGATGACAGAGAATTACACACACACACAGTGACACCGTAAGACACCATTTGCCACAGGTGCTGCAGCATCTTTGCCTTGACGGTGGGTGTCAGAAAACACGAGGTTGGGAAACATCCATGAATCACGCTGGGCAGAGAATTCCTTGCTGCTAAATTCAGGATGTTCTATACAAATCCCTCTGACCTGAGGGGACCCAGCCAACCTTTAGACACAACTCACAGGCAGCTGACCAAGGAGAGCACGTTGCAGGTGACATTAGAAAAACACGTGAATGCTGAAGGAAAGGCACAGCTGCCCAGATTTTTAGCCACATCAATGCAATACTACTGATGAAACCTGTGTATGGGGGGAAATGCTCCACAATTTCAATCCTGGACTTTGAACAGTGGTGGAGAGAAAGGCTGGAAGCTCCGTAATTGGAACGCCAGGCACAGGGCATGGGCAGCAGCAAACTCCACAGCCACATGTGGAGAAATGCTATACTGGGGACATGATCCTCCTGCAAGACCCTCATGCTTAGGGAGTTCAGCTCCTGTCCCAAATCCCCTGGTGACTCTCCAGGCATGACCACAGGCAGTGAGGGGTTTACCTGGACGAGCTCACGGGGGAGTCGCCCTCCCCACAGGAGACCTGGGCACAGGGTGCATGACTGTCTCCGGGGGGCGCTGCAGGCGAGGACTCAGGCCCCTCTGGCCAGTCCTGCTCCTCCACGCATGTGCACCTCTCCCCCAGCACCTCCATCCCCAGAATTCTTTATGGGGTCTTTGACAGAGCCGTTTCCAGGGCTAGCACTTCCCCCCACACACCCTGACTCCACGTCCATAAAACGGCCAGTGCCTTTTGTCCGGGGCTCCCTCCGCTCTGACATGTCCCCACACCTGTGCTGTTCACCTTCAGCCCTGTGTGTTTCTTGGGGAAAAGTGGAACATGGGGACGTCAGTGCTTCCTTGGGTTCAGCCTCTAGTTGCGCCGTTGCAGGAGGTGGTTGGAAGCTGGACTCTATCTTCTTTTTGGCTCATTGTCACCCCCAGCCACCCCGACACCTGCGCACGGCTCCCTCCAGCTCGGCGAGCCCCGACAGTGCCTATAGAGCCTCCAAGACACCCTGCAGTGGAGAAGTGTATTTAACCAGGCCTTTCACAGGCCCATCTGACCACGGGGCACTTTTGCCCTCTGACTTCTGCCAATAATATCCTTTGTGAAATACAGCATTTTAACATAAACTCTGAGATAAGAGAGGAACTGCCCTGTAAACTGCTGCAGACAGTGCCGGCCACACGGAGACACTGGGGACGAGGAACAAAAGGGCACATCAGGAAATAGAAACTCCCTAAAGCAACTCAGTCCATGTATTTTATAAGCAACTTAATTTGAAAGGACGTAATTTAAACACCAGAACCACAGTAAAGTTAACTACCTTTGGATATTACTATAGTCGACTCTATTTTTGAGTGTCCTGTCAGTGAACTGGGTACTCAGTTACAAAGCATGACAAATGCTCGGGCGTTTGTATAAAGTCCTGAATCAAAGAACCCTGTCAGATTCTACAGGAGACCTAACTAGCTCTGGAGTAGCAAAACTACTAGTAGCATAACTGGCGATTGCATTGGATCAACCAGATTAGCTGCCCTTTACAGAAAGCAGTGCCAACGGGGACTCTATCTTGTGGGTGCTACCGCCTCTTAATGACACAAAAGAGCCCGGGGTGTAGGAGGGACACAAAGTGCTACAAAAGTCAGCGCACTTTGACACTCAGTCCAGCGTCCACCAGTCGGCTCCCTAGTATTTGTCCGCTGTGCTAGGACTACAAGTGTTTTAAGTAGAAGTTGCAGATCTTCCCATCAAAGAGTGTAAAGTCCTAGTGCGGACACAAAGCACTCCTATGTGACACGGCAAAATACACGAATAGGAAGAAAACTACCAAGTGCCCCGTGACTGGTACCAGCATCAGTTCAAGTTCCAGGAGTCAGACGTCATGAGCTGGAACAGGTGTCCAGAACAGTGTCCTCGTGCCTTCAAGTCTGTGGAGAACAGGAGCCCTGCGACGGGAAGGACTCTGCGTATTTGGCCCCGAAAGTCTTGCTCCAACCCGACATCCCGTGTGATGTAACAGGACACGGCGCTGACAGAACCGTTTCTTTCAGTAAAGGTCCAGGTGCCAAGGCCCGGCACCACCGTGCTGAGAGCAATTGGAAAAGGTGTAAAAGTGAGTCATGAAAACGACAGCGCAAGAGATTTAGTAGCAACCACATAAAAAGCGAGATAAAAGTTTATTGAGACTATTAAACTTCATGGTGAGAGTGGAAGAGGAAGCGGGAAGGAGACAGAGCGTAAAACACGGGGCTGTGACGGGGGTGTCTGTGCTCACTGAGCCCAGGGCGAGGGAGGGAGGTGACAACAGCTTCCTCTCCAGTGTGGAATAGAAAGAAATGAGTCACCATTAAAGGATCGCGTGGTGTAACGGGAACCATATGTCTTAAAGCAGCCGACTTGGACAATCCACCAACTTTGTTCTCAGGCACCCGTTTAGGGCACTGCGGACAAGGCACGCGATGGGAGACGGTCGACACAGGAGCGTGGGTGTGTACGTAAAGATGTTTAGCAAAACAAGCTTCTGCTATAGTTTTAGTGGAATTGGTAATTCCTCCTAGCTAATAACATTCCTCGGGACACAATGCTGCCACGTTCCTGTTGGTTGCAGACCCAGGAGTGTTCTCCAAAGCACTCTCTCCTATTAAGTTAAGGCACAAATGCAAATACTCCTGGGAAATAAGAGACTGAAATATGCTCAGTCCACAAACCAGGAGTGCTGCTTAGCCCTGGCGTTGAGTCTTCAAAATGCTGAGAAAAGTTAGTAAGTAGTGCATAGACAATGCCTTTCCTGACCTCTTTCCCCAAAAATGTAAGGGTTATTATTGTAACAATGGCTATAAAGGACTTGAGTCCCTCAGAGGAATTTTATATAATCAAGGAAAAAATAAAAACACCCTACATTATCCTTTCAGTGTTATGAGCAGCCTGAGCCACAGTGAGGCTACTTGAGAGCTCGCGGGGCCGTCTGCTCCAGCCCGGAGCAGGCACTGGGGTTTGTCTTGCAGCCTGAGACAGCACAGAAACCCCGATTCAGAGTGGCCCAGCGTGCTTGAGCGCAGACTTCTGAGCAATAATGGCCAAGGGGAAGCGCCCCTGCACCAAAGGAGAACCTCGAGGTGCTGTAGAGTGAGGCTGCACTGGCCTCGGATCCCAGCTCTGCCTCTCAGCGATCATCCAAGCTCAGGAAGTTTATCTCAGGTCCCCCAGAAGATAGCACATAAAATATCCTCTCTAGAGCTGTTCTGAAGATGAAATGGGATGATATACTCATTCTTTATTCATTGACCCATATTTATCGAGTGCCTTTCACGTGACAGGAGCTGCTTTAGACACTGGAGATACAGCCAGGATCAAGGGCAGAGTTAATTTGGTGCCTCTGTTCCCGTGGACCCGTCTTTACGTTGAGGGTCTCCTGCAGGAGGTCTGGGGCTGCTCACCCCACTCACTTCCCACCCCCCAGAGGGACCGGGCAGCTGATTGGATGAGTGAACAGGGACGAAGCAGGGCCCACGGGCTCAGCGCTTTCTCTCTGTGAGCAGCGGGGCAAACTGCTCCCGTGGGACCAGCCTGCAGAGCCCTGACTCGGGCCGTGGGCCAAGCCACAGTCCCAGTTCCACCAGATCTGGCAAATGTTGATGTCCTGATCCATCTGCCTGGGAGAAGTGTACTCAGTTACCACATTCAAAAACCCACCACAGATCCATTCGTTTCAATTTAGTATTGAGCACATCAACACTTAGGTGCACTTATGGAAGTAAAACTCAACGGACAGCAAGTAGGTGGGAGTGCGGGGGAGGGGATGGGTAAATTCATACCCAATGGGTACAATGCACACTCACTGGGTGAAGGGAACACTTATAACTTTAACTGAAACTGTACAAAAGCAAATTATGTAACCAAAACGTGTGTACCCCGGTAATATTCTGAAAAAAAAAAAAAAAAAACCACCATCGGCAAACGTGCCTGCTCTCATAGAGGTTGCATTCCAGTAGAGTGAGGGAGAAATTAACGAGCAAAGAAGTGAAAGGAACATGAACATTTCAGATGGTGACGGCCCCCATGAGGAAATCAGAACAGGGACGGAGAGCAGTGGAAACAAGGGCTAACATTTGGGATAAAGTCCCTGGTCTCGCACAGGCACTGGGTAGATTGAAGTGCCTTCCCCCCTCCCCCATCACCTGCAGTAAGTCAGGGCAAGACTTCTCCAACAGGCCTTTCTGGAT
This sequence comes from Varecia variegata, assembly GCA_028533085.1. Taxonomy (NCBI): domain Eukaryota; kingdom Metazoa; phylum Chordata; class Mammalia; order Primates; family Lemuridae; genus Varecia; species Varecia variegata. The sequence goes on along the minus strand of CM052443.1, from coordinate 3,620,653 downwards.
TCTGCAAACTTCAGGGTCAGTATTGTGAACCTCAGTTACCGAAAGACAGGAGGTGTGTAGAAGTATGTGTCACTCAGATTCTAGTTGATGCACATCTGCATAACAAGTACTTTCATTCACTCACTCACTCATTCCACAAATATTCATGTGTCAGGCACAATAGATACTGTAGTAAGCGACTTAGACTTAGGGCTGGTGTGTTAGTTTTCCATTGTGGCTATAACAAATTACCACGAAGCCGGTGGCTTGAATAACAAACATTTTGTTAGGGTGGGAGCTCGTGACGTGGAATGAGAAAGAATTCTTGACATGAAGATTAGGATAGAAAAAAGTAAAAAGTTTATTTGACTTTCCCCAGGGTGAGGGTGGGGGCTCCTCACACATGAGAAAGAAATAGTGCCGACAGGGAGGATGGGGGCTCAGGGGTTTTATGGGGGTGAGGGGGAAAGTTACTGTTGAAAGCCAGCAGCTGTGAAACAGCTGTGTCTGTTTTTCCCTTTTCTTTTCCTCTTCTCTGTGAGTCTGGCTTATCAGAGTCCTTGAATCTGGTCTGGCAGGAACTGGGATCTGGGCTCCTTCTATCTTCTTGGTTCTTTCCAAGTGCCAGAAAACAAAACTCTTAGAGAAGCCACAGGTGGTTAATCTTAAAGACAATAGTTAAGCCCCAGGTGGTTAATCAAACAAAGGGTAGTTGTGTGCTATGGCCTTTCTCTTCAAACGGGCAATTATTAATATGTGCTGTGAGTTTTCTCCTTTGTTTTCCTCTGAGAGTTTATTTTTCTCTCTGTTAGTTTATTAGCAAGGCCATCCTATCACATTCGTTGCCTTACAGTCCTGTAGGTTAGAAGTCCAACACTGGTCTCACTGGGTGACAAGGTATCGGCAAGTCTGTGCTCCTTGCTGGAGGTCCAAGGGGGCGTCCACATCCTTGCCATTTCCAGCTTCCAGAGGCTGCCTAAATTCCTTGCACCTGGCCCTTCCCTGTCTTCAAAGCCAGCCACAGCGGGTCAAGTCCTTCTCGCATGCATCATTCTGAATTCCTCTCCTGCCCCCCTGTCTCCTTTTAGGAACCTTTGTGATTACATTGGGCCCACCCGGAAATCCAGGATAGTCTCCCCATTTTGAGACCCTTAACCTAACTTCATATGCAAAATCCTTTTGCCATGTCAAAGAACACAGTGAGGAACCTGTACGTGGTAAAGGAACCTATACATCCTTGAGGGGATGTTATTCTGCCTACCTCACCTGATGTCATGCAACTTCATGCAAGTGAGGAAACTGCTGGCTGGCCAGAGTCCCTTTAACTGCTGGCTGGCCAGTGTCCCTTTAATGTGACACCACAAGAAGAACTTTGGACCTTTGTGTAGCTCAGATTCTCATCAGCTGAGGGGAGCATACCACCTATTTCCTCTTAGGAACAAAAGGGAGAGCGGAGCTTCTTATTTCCCTGTTACGAGTGAGTGCACATTTTTGGTAGGAAGAGACAACAGTAAATTAAGATCCAAACCCTGCATCATTACTCTTTATCTACTTGATTACTTAGCATAAACTGACTTTACACCACACAGGAATTTAACCTCAGGATTCAAATTAACATTCATGAATGAACATTGCATGGTTAATTCACTACATAAAATATTTACTCCTTGAGGTTGTCTTGCTACTTTAATTGTCATCATGTATAAATTATGTTATTGCAGATTTATTAGTAAATCATTCATGGTTCTCCAGGTTGAGCTGAAGTAATTACCGTCAGCCTACTTTGTGGCCCCGCAGTCCAGCACTAGGGCACTTATTTCGTACAACATTTAACTTTCACAATCAAGGCAGCCCCTGCTGTCTCATATTTCACAATCAACAAGTAAAGTTCCAAGAGTGAAAATAATCATTATTTAATCCCAAAATACAGTGTGTAGGATTAACAAAGCATAAAATCTAAATTTTGAATGAACTTCTGAAATCAGAATCAGGGGGAAATAACCAGATAATCTCAGATAAGGCAAAATGTTAAGACAGCTATCCTTTCTACTGGACTAGAAATACCAGCTGTCTTCTATCCTTGTTACATCAAAGTTTGCACTAAACCAGTCATGTCCCTGAGCTACAAAGAGGCCACTTTGCAAGCGTGGCAAGTCCAGGCTCAGAAATCTGAAAGGTCTAGATTGGAGAAGTGCCCCAGCCTGGGGGGTGGAGGTGGGGAACACCGGTAGGAATTTTCCCACCAGCCTTGCAAACTCTTGTTCTAGCATGAGCAGCTGTCCGCACTGCATTGCACTGGGGGTGCGTGATGCGTTGGAGCACCCCTAGGGCGGGGCTTGAGAAGCCGTGGCAGGATGGCTGGGCACTGTTACCCAGCCCACGATGGTGTCTCTAGCTCATGCATCCACCCTGAGCCAACCAACTACAGTCACAGTAGCAGCTAGGGTTGCCCATATAATGTAGCAATAGTTTAAAAGTAGCAAAAAAAAATCGTTTTTAATGAATAACTACTAAAAAGTCATTATGTATGTGACAGCTTCTGAAGCTTGATGTGCTCAACCTGGATCCACCCAGCAAACTGAGGACCTGGAGGTCCATCAGGTGCACCCTGGCAGGGATCGACTACCACACAAAGAGCAGGGCCCTGCCTTCGAAGACTTGTGCAGCCCTGATTTTACCAACCAAGTAATTTTCTATTTATCAATGAGAGGAGACGGCTATAAATTCACATTCATCCACCTTACTAGCTGGTAAATCTACAAACAGCATGCTTATTAAATTAATTAATTAAAATAATTTGTCTCCATTTGCATCAGGATGCATTAAAATTATAATTAATCTCCACAGTATTATTTCTTAGATTTTTTCCTAAGAAAGGTCATACCATCGTTTCTGCCAAGACACAATTTTTTGCTACCTAAACATCCCTCCCTGTTCTTCTATGAGGACCCATTCCCTGAGGTCCAGAGCACACCCCATCTCTTCTCTGATGCCTTCTCAGACAAGCCCAGGTGGTCTCTTCCTCTGAAATATGATAGCATGGACTTCTTAGTAATTAATTTACTAGTCATCCTTTCATGTGATTTTATCTTACCAAGCCTGTTGGAGTGTAAAATTCTTAACAGCAAAAAGTTTCAAATATATCTTTCCATAGTATCTAACAAAATATCTTACCAAGAATAGTGTTCAAAAAATAGCTGTTAGTTGATTGAACTAATTAAGAGGAATTTAGTGCCATTAGCAATTGAATATGATTATTAGTAATAACAGGATGAAGCCCGGGAGACGAGTTCAATCTTAGCTCTGCAACTTCCCCGAGGTGTAACCTTGGGCAACTGCTCAACCTCAGCTTTAAAATCTATAAAAGGGAAATATTAATAATAATGCCTACGGAATGGGTGGTTTTGAAGATTATGTAAATAAAACATTTTCGAGGATGCTCCTAGCTAACTACTATTCAATATTTATTCTTTCCTTCTTTCTTCTTAGCAAAAAATCTCAGTTTTGTTTAATTTGAGAAGATAGTTAAGATACCCTCACAGACTCAGCTCTAGCCAGTGAGGCATCGGCAGAGGTTTGCCAAGTATTTCTGATTTCCATGAAATAAACACTTTGCCTTTCTTCTTTCTCCCTCTCCTCCTCCTTCCTTTCATCTTCATCTTCACCTCTGCCTTCATTTTCTCCTTTTTCCTGCGGGAAATGTGGGTGTGAGGTTGGAGGACGTGCTTCTATTTCACAGTGGTGGGAGGAAAATCATCAGTAACTCAGAAGACATCATCAAGAGCCTACGATGGACCAGATGTGGTTCTCAGTGTCTCAGGGCACAAAAAAGGAAATGTGCTAGTGAGGGGAGGTAACAATAAACAAATATAATAGGTAGACTATACAGTATGTTAGATCCTGATCAGTGTTGTGGGGGTGGGGGAAAGCAGGAAAAACCCTGTTCGTTGTGGGGTTAGTAGCAGTTACACACAGTGTGGTGAGGGTGGACCCACCGAGAAGGTGATTTTAGGGCAAAGACCCGAAGGAGATGAGGAAGGAAGCCACGCCAGTGCTCAGGAGAAGGGCCCGGGCAGCAGGGACAGCCAGTCCCCTGAGGGGACCCTAAGGGGGAAAGGCTGGAGTTCCCAGGAACCTCAAGGAGGCCAGTGTGGCTGGGAAAGGTTATGGGGTCAGAGGGGTACAAGGATCAGACGTTGTGGGGTGTAGGCCACGTCTCCAAATGGTCATTCTGCATTTTGAGTGAACTATAGGGAGGCGTGAGTAGAAAAAAAGGCTCTCGACATATCCAGGCAAAAGTGATTGGTAGTTGCACCAGGGTGGCGGCAGTGGAGAAAATAAGAAGCAACTTGACACTGGATGTATTTGGGAGGTAAAGTGAGTAGGATTTCCCGGGAGCCTGGATGCGAACTGAGAGAGACAGGGGGACATTAAGAACAGCTCTCCTGCAGTTATGGCCCGGAAGGCTGTGAAGGCAAGACAAGCCGAGGAGGAGGGTTTCGGTGGGAAAGACCAAGAGCTCGGTGTCGGAAGTGCTGGGAATCAGAAGTCTATTAGACCCCAAAGGGCGATGTCCCATATGCGGTCGGGAGCAGCAGGAGGGGGAACCTGAGCATCCTACACATGAAAACGACAGTGAGAACATCCAAGAAGGAGGGCTGAGTAGGGGATGCTGGGCTGGAAGATACCAGAAAGAAAGGCACAGCAGGGGGCGGAGAAGCACCCCTTACAGCAGTAGGGAGGGACACAGTGTGTGGTGTTGAGAACATGCTCCAAGGCGAGGGGTGGACAGCTGTGTCAAATGCCACCGAGGGGTTGAGTAACATGGGGCCTGGGGCTTGACCACTGGACTCAGCAACGTGGAGGTCATCGCTGTCCCCGATGGGAACAGTTCCGGTGGAGTCGTGCAGTGCGTCAAGAAAGACCGAGGAGAGAAATCGGCAACAGCGAGGACAGACCACTCTTCCGAGGAGTTTTGCTGCAAAGGGGAGAAGAAAATGGGTCCATCAGTAGTTGGTGGAAAGTTGAGTCAAGGGGCGTTTTGTGGCTGTTCATTGTTTTAAGAACGGAGAAATGGCATGTTTGTGTGTTGATGGAAATGATCAAATACAGGAGGAGAAGTGGATAACGTTGGAAAGAGAAGAGAATTTCTGGAGTGACGGCTTTGGATAGAAAGAGGGAAGGACTCTTGAGGGGGCAGAAAGGATTTACCTGAGAGCATGAACGGTTCAGCTATGGCCGTGGTCTTCCCACCCCACTGTGCGGCAGAGTCACCCGCGGGGCTGGGAGAAACACACACTGCTGGCCTCACCTCCAGAGTTTCTGCTTCCTTAGCTCTGGGGTGGGACCTGAGAACCCGCATTTCTAACAGGTTTTCAGGTGCCAGTGCTGCGGCTGGTCCAGGGGCCACACCTGCAGAAGCACTGCGGGTGGGTGCACCTGGAAGAGGAGGTATGCACAGATCATTTTCAAAGTTCTCCAGTTTTCTAAGTGAAGTAAGGAACAAAGTCATTAGCTAAGAGTGAGTAGGAGGACAAGGTGTCAGAAGTGTGAGGAGAAAGTAGGAGGTGTGAGATAAACCAAAGCCACGTGCTGGAAGTGGTAGCACCTTCTGGCGTCTGAGCCTTCAGTGACATCACAGAGCCTTCACACCAGTCTGTAGCTCCCAACTCTAGATTTCTCGTTCATGTGAAGAAAGTAAACCCTTGCTGGGTTAAGCCACTTAACTACCTATTGCACACAGCCCAGTGAAACACTCCACCTGTACTACCATTAAAGCTCTCAGTAAGGTGCCTGTACGTGCCACATGTGGAACAGAAAGAGCTTAGTAATGTTTTGCATGGTGGTCTTTGATACTGTTACCATTGACTGCTGCATAAAAATGACATTATAATGGTTCTAAACAAAGGCAAACCACTTCATAAAATACGAAGGATTCGAGGTTTTACCCTACGTAGAAGCAATAAGCTAACTTGCTACTATTTCATGGATGCTGGCAAAGACAAGACTCCCGGGTCAGAGACTAAGGACTTTATCGCTACTGCTGTCTTTGGCTGCCCCACGTCCCAAGCTGCTGACACAGCAAGCATTGTGAATGGGTGCACATAGAGTGTTTGCACTACAGGAGAGGAACCTAGGGTCCAGTACTATTTGAAACACTGTAGCCAGCAGCCACCAAGCCATCCTCTCTCCCCCTGGAGACTAAGCAATGGCGTGGTCATGAGGCTGTGGGCTCCTCACCTCCTGTGTATCTAGATCCAGAAGTTAGACAACCCTCACAGTCGGTTCAGCACACTCAGCAGGAACATGCAGTGACACTCAGGGCTCATGGCCCACTGCCTCTCCCAACACCTCTCAAATGTAAATTATTTTGATATTATCACATTAGATCATCTAGAAAGCTCTGCATAGCGGAGTATATCCAGCCAAACTGCAATTATGAGATTTGCTTATGGAACCAAGTTGGAAGGGCAGCAATGTTCAGATATTGACAAAAGATTTGCACATCTTCAAGAAGCTGTCAGAGCTATTGCCAATTATAGTGCTGTCTGTTGATGGCTCAGACCCTGCTGTATTCCTGACTTTGAATTATCTGCCCCATTCACTAACTTGTATTGCAGCCAAATGCTTGCTTTTGGAAAAGACTAAGGCACTTTTGCTGAGTCAAGGCATACTAAATGTGTCATTAGATGCTCATGAAGTACAACTTGTTCCTTGTTGTTTATTAAGATTTCAGAGAAGAGTATACAATGCTCTCTGTAGGATATTGCAGCCAGTATGAAATCTTGGTGAGGCTTAGAAATAAAATACACAGTCAGCCTTAAAACTTAGAGCCAAACCCAATTGTTGTTTTTTTATTTTAAAAGGAAACTTTAATATCAGTATTGTAAAGGGAAAACCAGAATCAGTTGTCCTTCTAGGCACAGATTACAAACATCAGTTACTTCTTTGTCATCCAGGACATCCCTTGCTGTTGGCCCTAGAGACAAACCCAATTGAGTTCATAGTGCTGCATTGTAAGAGAAATTCTATGATTTTTCTAATATTTGTCCCCCAAAAAATGTACAGTATTTTTGAGAACTATTTCCTAAGCCCTATGGAAAAGATTAGTTTCTATAAATGGTGCTAAATGAGAATGAGGTGTGATAATGCATTGTCTTCTATTCTTAAATATAGTTTGCACATGATAAATAAATTATTTGATAAATTAATAGCATAAAAATGTAGAATTGTATAGTGACATACAAGGTAAAAAGAAAATAGCATTTAGAGCAAGCTTTAAAGAAATACCATCATGGAAATGCAGTAGTGGGTACGAGTCAGGGTTCAACAAGAGAAGAAAAACCAGTAGGACAAATATATATCCTACTATTCGGTCATTAAATATGAAACATATGATTTCGAATCAAAAGTTTATTATCTCAAACAAGAAGCAGTGCAATTAATCAAAGTATGCACCTAAACTAGCCACAGTTTTGCCATATTAACAGTAGCTTGTTTATGCCAGCATCAAAGAAGCCTGGAGAGCGAGTGGTGATGAAATCTTGAAAGGCATTTCCCACAGCTTGTTGAGAATTGAATATTTTTCCTTGCAAGAAGTGATCCTAAGCCTCGAAGAAGTGGTTGTCAGTTGGTGCAAGGTCTGGTGAATACAGTGGATGACAGAGAGTTTCCAAGTCCAACCTCTGTAGTTTGAGCAGCGCTGTTTGTTCAACATGTGGTCAAGAATTGTCTAACAAGAGGATTGGCCTGTCCCTATTGACCAGTTTCAACTGCTTAATCACAAGCATCGTCATCATTTCATCCAAGCGGTTGCAGTAGACATCCGCTGTAATCTACTGACCAGGTTTCATGAAGCTATAGTGGATAATACCAGCGCTGGACCACCAAACAAACACCATTAGCTTTTTCTGACGAATGTTCAGTTTTAGACTGTGTTTCAGCACTTCATCTTTATTCAACCATTGTGCCGAATGCTTGCAATTGTCAAAAAAGAATCCATTTTCATCACACATAACAATATAGTGTAGAAATGGATCGCCTTTATGTCATGACAGCAAAGAAGGGCAAGCTTTAAGACAATTTCTCTTCTGAATCTCATTTAATTCATGTGGAACCCATACTGTCCAGCTTCTCTACCTTGCCTATTTGTTTCAAATGGTCCAACGTTGTTGGAATAGTAACGCCAGACCTTGCTGCTAATCCATGTAAGGTTGAGATAGATTCGCTTCCACTACAACTTCCAGCTCATCATTATCCACCTTGGTTTCAGGTCACTCATGTGGCTCATTTTCAAGATTAAAATCACCAGAATGGAATTTCTCAAACCATGGACATGCTGTGCATTCATTAACCACATCCTTTCCAAACACTTCAGAGCTATTTCCAGCTGTCTGCACTGCATTGCTTCCACAATGGAACTCATATTCAAAAATAACTTTATCCATAAATGGGAGATAATGACAAGTTGTTCAGGGCTATTTGCATAATTAGTTCAAGATATGGTGACATAGGAAATGCCCCATAGGGCATCATCAGTACTGTGTGTGTATGCACGTACATGCATGTGCATGTGAGCGGGTGTGCATGTATGTGTGTGAGCACACATATGTATGCTACTGAACAAGTATCTCCCTTAACTTCCAACTACTTTCCTCCTCATCCTCTGGAATAACACTTTAACCTCAAGAATTAGCTTCCCCAGAACACTTCATGAAGATACTTAACTTCAACATGAACAGCCTTTCCAGATACATTGCCCTGACATTCTCGTCACAATTATGTTCTATTATCCATCCACCACTCGATCCTCTACATCACATGCCCTTCGCTTAGCTTTGCTGAAACTTCTTTATTATTCATCCCTCCAAATAGAAACTTGGCCTGTTGTATTCTTTCACTCATCTGGCCCAAACAGAAAAGTCCTGGCAAATCATGAGTTCTTCTAAGATTTGTCTTCCAATCAGAGTATGGTTACCTGAGTAAACAACTTATCAAATTGGATATTTTGACTCACTGCTTCTTTTAAAACTTTTCTAAAGAGTGGCTCTCAAAATTAAAAATATTCTACCATTTACATGCCATATAGTATTTACAGTGACTATATTTTCTGAACAAACATTGATATTCACAATTGGATGAGAATTTTTCATTTTTGTACTTATTTACATTAAAATTTGTATGTGCATAAATTAAATAATAATCACTTAAAATACAATAGAATGAAATCAATAACTTAAAATCTTAGTATTCCACAGCCTGATTTAATAGGGCACTTACGACCTATTTATACAGGGATTGTTTTACACCCTGAATGTATAAATTGTGGGAAGCACAGCAAAGAACTGAACACATATTTACAAAAATGTAATGTGTTATAGAGAATTGTAGGACATAATCTTTGACCTCAAAGGACTTACTACAACATACATACACATGAAACAGTTCAATGAGAAACAAAATGTTTAAAAAAGAAAGAATGGGAAGATGTTGGGGCTGTTTACTTAGCCTCGTCAGTGAAGTTACTAAAGTATTGATCACAATGTGGGTGGGATCCCCCAGTTCCAGAATTTCTTCTTTATGTTCTATGGACATTTTCACCAGAAAGTTTATAAGGACAACAAAGCTTAGTGAAGAGAAAAATGTCACTATAGAATTAATAACTCACTATTTACTAGTAGTTCACATCAGCCCAAATACATACAGCAAATCACAACAAATACATAAGCATAAACAAGCAAGACTTGGGAGTCAGAGAGAGCTGGCTTTAAACATTAGCCCTACCATGGTACATGCCCAGCCTCTCTAAATGTCAGCAAAATGCACCACATAGAAGTACCTCCATCACATGGATAGCACGAAAATTAAGTGCTGCAGTATACTTAAAGTGCCTGGTATTAAAAAGATTCAGTATGGGGGAAATATTTACCACACATAATCTAATAAAGGACATATATCTAGAATGCACAGAAAACTCCAACAGCTCAATAATAAAAAATAAAACAACACAAATTTTTTAAATTGTAAAGACTTGAAAAGACATTTTACCCAAAAATGAAGTTTTTATATATAAAAAGACGCCCCCTTATCATTGAGGAAGTGCAAATTAAAACTGTAAGGAGATGGCACTGCTTCACACTGCAATAGCTAAGACTTAAAAGACTGATGTCACGAAGTGCAGGTCCTCTAGTGAAACAACCCCACTCTCATTCCCTGCCAGGGAGTAGACAATGGTACAACCACTTTGGAAAACTATTTGGTAGTTTCTTACACATACACTTACTATGCGAACCCAAAAATTTCATTTTTAGGTATTCACACAAAAGAAAGAAAATATATGTCCATAAAATATTTGCATATGAGTATTCATTAACTTTATTCAGCCCCAAACTGATAACAGCCCAATTATCCATCAACCTGTGAATAAAAAAATTTTACTTTTATGCAATGACATACCACTCAGTGATTAAAGAAAAAAAAAGAACATATTGCTGACACAAGAAACAACATAGAGGAACCTCACACACGTTATGTTGAGCAAAGTCGTACACAAAAAAGTAGAAAATATATAATTCCATTTATATGAAGCACTAGAATTAGACAACTAAGCCATGGTGATAAATGTCTAAACAGTAGTTGCCTTGGGGTGGGGTGTCAATTGGTTGGAAAGGACAGGAAAGAACATTCCAAGGTGATGGGAACATTTTACATGCTGCTAAGGCTGTGTCAAAACTCCTCAAATTTATACCTATAATCTGTGCATTTTATTATACACAACTTATACTTTCAGTAAAAATAAAAATTGCTGTAGCTTTTTTGTATTTTGAAGCATTGTTTCATGATCTTTAACTTGCCCACAACTTGATTTAAATTTAAAAATCACACAGAGAAAGCATTCTTGAGCCCACAAATAATGACCTTATTGGTATTTATAGATTCCTTTCTCATTCTCCTAACTGCATTTTTTGGTTGTGGTGGCTAGTCACAGAAGTAGGAAAATTTATTAATGTCAAATTTATGCAGAGGCTGAGTCTATACTAATATGATACATCAATTATTTATAGATCACATATTATGCACAATGTGGCTATATAAAATTTCTTCTTATAAAGTTATGATGCTATTAATCCACTGTCAGTAGGACATGTCACTTGACTCATGGTACGTATTATACCTTTTAATTTATATACAGTTGTGAGTGGACAACCATGCGGCATGCACAGCACGTAAGCGTGTGATCAACAGAGCGGACAACAAAGCTGGTATTATACATGTTGACTATTCCTTCTGCCTTGGGTAATTAGGCACAAATAATAGCTCACTTTCATGTCTAGATAGTTACATTCCTCTTTCACATTTGTAGTTTCTCAGAATGTAAAGTGTGCACTAATATAATCTATTTTCCCTGACAACCTGTATCTCTCAACTGCATGCAGAGACACAGAGATAAACGTGGCTTGCACACACATCGGAAGACTTCACAGCTCACTCTGACTGGCACGAGCAGCCTTCCTCTGCACTTGTTGAACAACAGTAGGTAAGACAGAACTGTGTTATTTTCATAAATATTAGTATTAATGTGATACGTTTGCTCTATGTACTCAGGACAGTGCATTATTCTTTCAATGCAGATTGTACACGCTAAAATCTTACTTAGAATTGTTATGTGCTTGCTTTGAGAACTACAGAACTCTCCGCATATAATCACTCTGTCTAAACCTCTGCCCGAAGAGATGACCAAACTCTGGCATGGCTTCTAGCAGCATAGGCCCTGTCCCCAGGATGACTCCAGCCCTCCTTAAAATGCCCACCTGAGAGAGCTCAAGTTTGCCAGGAGAATTGAGTCTTTGCTCCAGCCACACCTGACATAAGTCCCTCACCTCCCATTCTTAGAGCATGTACTAAAAAGCGCTTTGGATTGTATCTGTCTCTTACAACTGAGGCGCTAGCTCTCAAGGACCTGAGAGCCATTCCTTTGAAATGGAATCATCAGGAAAGACAGGGCCTCTGTCCCCAGCCCCTGTGGGAAGATGGGATCCTAACGGAACCGGAACCGCAAACAGCTGGCCTCGCTGCATCTGCATGCAACCCCCTGCAGCTTCTCGCTTCTTCAGCTCTCCCCAGCCCGCTCTCCCCTCTCCTTCGTTCTTGCTTTAAAATGTCCAGGTACCTCTGCACAAATGCACAGCAAGCTCTCTGCCCTACTGCGAGTGGTTACTGAATAAAGTCTGTTTTCACTGCTTTAACCTGACTTATTCCTCATTGCTTTCATTTTCTAACAAATGCAAGGATTTGGGATAACATATTTTCTCAGTATTGTTTTGGTGGCATCCCTTTAGTGTTGATATATGGTGTTTATGTTTATGAAACTTAAATACTGTTTCTGTATTTTTGACCTCTCACAGGTCCAGACATTGTTTGAATGTTTTTAATGCTATGGAGTTGAGCACCCTTACATTTCATCATTATTCATTTCTGAGTCTACTTGGCATAATGAGCTTTGCCTTTCATTAATGCTTTAATCCATCTTCTTTCTCAAATATTTAATCTGCTCAAATCTCTGTGGTCTCTGCGGTCTTTTTGGCTATGGGAATTGCTTGACAAATGTTGAGGTCTTGGGTGTGAGAAATGGTCTCTCAACAGGCAGAGAGAAGAGTCCGTCGGGCTCTGCACGTGTATCCACTCCGCTTCCCCAGCAGCACTTTAGAACCAAGACCCGAGGTTACTCTCATCGCAACATCTTTTCCATCTTTTTCTCCTTCTTGTAAATCCATGTGCTCATCCTTTCTGTTTTATTTTACTTGGAGGTCACTGTTTGAAGACTGCTCAGTAACAGACCGTGCTGAAACTTACCTGCTTTCTATCAGCATCAAAATAAATGATGATAGGAATGGACTTTCGCTGTCTCCCTGGTTATCTTTCCTTCCATCCGCTCATTACAATTTTAGTTAACAACTATCAAGTACCGGGCACTGTCCTGGGCATTGGTGACAAGGCAGTAAGCAAAGCTAACTTTCTTTTATCACACAGTTGACGTTTCAGCGGGGAACACGGCAATGTCAGCATGTGCAAAGTGCTGCAGAGGACAGAGAGGGCTGGAGAGAGCAGGTGCGGGTGGCAGAGTCACCCATCTCAGGGTTGTCACAGGATGCCTGTCAGACAGGACACACCCAAGGAGCCCTGAGTCTGGTCTGAGTCTGAGTCTCCTCCGGAACCAGATTATTTGTCGGCTGAATCCCTTCTTTTCTCTCCCATGGCAGCGTTTGTTCCATCTGTGTGGTACTTGCAAGAGCCTCGGTGTCACAGACGCCTTCCTCCGCGTTTCCTCTGCCCCTCGTGGCTCCCTGCAGCTCCTGCAGCGGCTCCCTGGGATTCACAAGCACCACGAATATTTTCAAGAGCATCACTCTTAACATTTGCAATTAGTGTTTCTTTTCAATACGTTGGTATTTCTTTTCCAGCAAACAGCAGGAATCAGCTCTCCAGGTGTATCACATCTAGGGTGGTTCTGCAAAGCAAACCACTGAGTTCCGTACCCCAGATCCTGTCTGTCCTTCACGGTGGGAAGAGTTTGCTTCATTGCTTTGCTTTAGTTCCACTTCCTCTCACTCTGGCTCTTCCCAGACAATGCAATCAGAAACGCACTAGGTGGGGCTCGGCCAGGCCCACAGGGAGGGGACGGGGGAGGAGGGGAGCGCTAGGGGCTCAGGGTGGGTGTTGCACCCGGAGGGAGATGGGCCCAGGTGTCAGAGCCCCAGTGGGTGGGATGGGCTTCCACCTGGGCAGGGTGAGGGGCATCTGCAGAGGAGGGAGGCCAGCCCAGAAGGCTGGAGCCGGGCAGGGGGAGGACGTCCCTGCAGGGGAGAGGCGGGCAATGGAAGAACTGTTGCATACAGGGGAGTGTCCCAATAAATTAAGATATTAAAGATGACAGAAGCTAGATTTCTTGAGAAGAGAGTTACAAATATGGAAAGGAAGAAAAATAGAATGAACGCTGTGGTGTTGGATTAGAATTGGAGGCATCAGTGTGAGTCGTAGGTAGGTAAATAAATTAGATGGATGGATAGATAGATTAGATGATGGATAGATAAGAGATAGACAGATGATAGATAAACAGACAGATGATAGGCAGATATAGATGTTGGACAGACATGTTGTCATGGGAATAACTATAGATATGAATATGCATGTGGGTGTGTGCACACTCTCCTATCTCTGTCCACTAAGCGGGCCTGGGATCAGTGCTACCCTTGATCTTGGTTTCTACGTAGGCCATTCCCCACTAAAAAGAGTCAGTACTGAGCAGAAATGGTTAATTCTAAGAATGGAGCAGGAAGAGCACAAGATACACCTGAAACATCTCATTGTCCAGAAAGGATGTGATCAAAGGATGATGGCAGAGGAGTATCAGGAGGGCTCAGAAGTAGGATTGAAGGGGCTTCCTCTGGCCAAGTCTGGGACCATAAGAGCATCAAAATAAACAATGACAGTAATGAATTACAACTCACTGGTTAAAACTGGGTGCTGTTGTGCCATACTCATATAATAAAATAAAGGAATAACTTGAAGTTTGATGAGGAAGGATTTATTTAAACAACCTAACGTATCTCTTCCACAAAATGCCTATTAACCAAAGGGGGAAGAGAGTACCTTTCCAGGGGAGAAGGCTGGCACTATCTTCGTCAAGTGACCCAGTGAGTTCCATCAGCGATGGGTCCAGCTGACACTGTGTGCCCCTGATAGGACGCGATGAGAACACGACACCACTTCAGGACTGTTCCTGCCAAGGACAGATAGCCTGAATCCAGTCTCGAGGAAACACACCACTTCAGGACTGTTCCTGCCAAGGACAGATAGCCTGAATCCAGTCGCGAGGAAACACTGGGCAAATCCAAACTGAGGAACATTATGCAAAACAACTGGCCTGTAATTGTGAAAAGTGCCAAGGTCATAAAAAGCACAGGAAGATTGAAGAACTGCTCCAGTTTGAAGGAGATTGAAGACACATGACAACCGCATGCACCACATAACTCTTGGTTGGCGGGTTTTCCCATAAAGGGCATTACTGGGACAGTTGGTAAAATTTGGGTGGGGCAGTCATAACATTGATGTTAATTTCCTGATTTTTATTATTATATCATATAATAAATACACCCCTAAGTATTCAGAGGTGATAGGGCATCAGGTTGCAACTGACTTTCAAATAGATTATAAAAATAAAAGGTCTTTGTACTGTATTTACAACTTCTTTGTAAGTTTAAGATTGCTTCAGAAATATTTAGAAATTAAAATAAAACAATAATAAATTGTATTGCTTTTCAAACTTTTCTGATTTTTTTTGAAACACACTTTTTTCCTGTCTTTTATTATCAATCTCTCTTTCTCTGCCATAATCCCAGAATTATCTGTGTGTCCCCTCCCATGGATCGTTCAAAGTCATTTCATTCTCCTGAAAACTGATGTAAAAGTTCTTGTCAATGTAAATCCCTCAGCCCAAGATCTCCTAAAGATTATTTTTTTTCCCTGAGACAAAAAAAAGGAAGAATATTCCTGACTACCAAAAAGAGTTCTCTATGCTCAACACAAAACATTCTGCAGATAATTATGTCAAGGTTGCTGAAGCTGTTTGAAAAAGAAATTAGAAACAGTCTTTTTCTTACTATACAATTTCTACTGATCCACTGCTTCACTGGAAAACAGACATGTTGGGGATAATATTCCACTTGTCATTGTGGTTTAATAGAAATCCAGATAGATACCACAAAAAAGCTATCTGTCTTATTGATCAGACTGAAGATATTTATGATAGCATGGCCATAGTGTCAAATTTTGCTCCATTAATACTAAAATAAATCTGTTTATCTTATTTCTAGATATCTGAAAATCCTCTGCAACAAAGTTCTAGGTACTTGAGCTGCATAAATAAAATAATAAAAATAAAGCAGAGAAGACCAGTATACCCACAATTCTTCATTTCATGTAGAAGTCTTGTTGCAGTATTCAGTATGTGCTATGCCTGCTTGTGCTAGCTGACAATTTTAGATACACACATGAAATACATTCATCCTTTCCATGTCCCCCCAGGTATATTACATATACACAGCTCACTGCCACATAAAAAATGAGACTAATAGAAAAGTACATCACTCCTGTAGCCAGATTCTGGGTGAGCAGTTAACAGTTGATAAATATCCTTTCTTTTCTCCTTGTTCCCTGACTCTTGCCAAGGTCAGGGCCAGCCTTTGTCATGGCCACAGAAGACAAGGGTTTTTCCCCCAAAAGTTTAAGACATATATTTGGAGGAAGGGGAATTAAAAGAAAATATTTTCTCCGTTCTCAACACAAAAACAAACCAAAAAGTAAGAGGTATCCTTCCGAATAGTAATGGCTCAAATCGAATGAGTGTTGTCAACTTTTGAGGAAAAATTGATTTATTCCATTTCCAATTATGCAGGTTGTAAAATAAAACATTCTGGATGTGAAAAAGTAGCTACCACCCTCAGATTATCAATGATCCAAAGTTATAATTTAATATGCTAAATTCGTTTTGATAATTAATTTCATCTTTATTTATTCAAGATGTGTTGAGTGCCTACTACTCTCTGCCAGGAACCATGCCAGGAAGAGGAGAAACAAAGACAGGCAAAGGACAACCCTGTGCCAATGACCTGCCGTCTGGCAGGAGCGGCACGCAAGCCAGGCGTCACAGCAAGCCGTGCTAAGTGCTCCAGCAGGCCCTGCGAGGGGCCACGGAAGGGAAGCAGCCCTCAGAATGAGAAGTGCCACCGGGACCATGTCAGACAGGGAAGGACAGGAAGGAAGGTCACGTGCACGGGCTGGAGAAGGTGCAGCAGCCACTCCTTGAAGCAAAAATGTGCAGTTCAGAGTGGCTGAAGCCCTCACCAGGGGGCAAGCATCAGGATTAGAGACTGAGATAGGAAAGGTCACGGCTTCCAGCACCTCATGACCACACTAAAGAGTTTTGGCTCAGGGTGGAAATAGGGTCACTTTTAGGATCTATTAGTAAAACCATACGTAAAGTCTCCCGTCTCCCAGTTGGTAAAAACTTTAGCACACTGCCTTAACTTAGCCATGAAAGTAAACGATTGCTCCAGGGTCTATAGGAATCCCGCTAACTTGACACTGAAGGTATGTTATAAATGCACCACTGTGCTCTGCTCCAAACCAGCTCCTTGTTATTCTACAGCAAACTGAACATGACATGGAATGTGAGTCAGCAATTGGACCTTGATAGACTTGGTTCTTCTTGGCTCTTGCTATCAAAGACGCCCCCCAGGGAACCTAAAAAGAAAGCTAGTATCACAAAATTTCACCAGTTTAGATGAATGGGGGAAATATTTAATAATATAAATTTTTAAGCCCTCATTTTTATGTTTTTTTATGGTCTCAAGTACATAAATCAATTGAAACCAGACCAGCAAAGGATAACTCCATGGATACATGATGAGATTATGAAGATATCTCATATAGATATCTCATATAGAAGTATTTTGGAATTGGCACCTGGCCCCACCTTTTTCCTCTTTATGCCAAACTTCTCCAGGGACAGTGTGTGTGTGTCCCTAGATTCCCCCCCCCCACTTCCTCCTCAGCTTTGGCCTCTGCTTCCACCTTCTGCACCTGCTCCGAGTCCACCTGTTCACGCCCACATCCCCTGGACCCTCATCCTATTTATTCCTCTGCCAGAGTGGCCACTTGTCCTTTCAAAAGACGGTGGTGGGAACATCTGCCACCCCTGCTCCCTTCTTACAGGAGGGCCCTACAGCCTCGCCCTGTGGTGCAGCCTCTGCGCCCCCCTTGCATGGGAGGACTCTCCTCACTGTCTCAGCTGATAGGGCACAACCCAGCTGACGGTGAGTATCAAACCCCAGCCATCCTCCCTTGAAGAGCGTTCACTCGCACGTGGGAAGCCAGGAAAGAGAGTAGAGCACCG
Source organism: Varecia variegata (assembly GCA_028533085.1). Taxonomy (NCBI): domain Eukaryota; kingdom Metazoa; phylum Chordata; class Mammalia; order Primates; family Lemuridae; genus Varecia; species Varecia variegata. The sequence goes on along the minus strand of CM052443.1, from coordinate 3,602,721 downwards.
AGTGATGAGCCCCGGCAGGGCAGGTGCCGAGAGCTGAAGGAGCAGGGAGACACGGTGGGTGGGAGGGGTAGTGAGAGAAGACTCCCCAGGGAAAGAAAGACATTTCCAGTGAACACTATTATATTTCATTCCAGGGAAAGAAATGTCTAAGCTGAGACCCGAAGGATAAGAAGGAGTGGCCAGAGGGGGGAGGGGGCAAGGGGGACGGGAGGCCAAGGGATGGGGGACATGCACACAGGGACCCGCAAATCCCACCATCGCCTTTGCCAACATCTTTCTCCTTATTCTCCCCACGTCTTACGCTGTGCTAGGACCACACACAACTCGGTGTGTGATCGTATTATTTATTCGACAGACAAGTACTAATCCCAGGGCACCACCCTCAGAGAGTTCACGCTCCAGTGAGGGGCTGAGATGATAACACCTAACAACCTTCTCTGTTGTAGACATCGCTTAGTGTGAGGATTGAGGGACGATCCCCAGGCTTGTGGGGCAATGACCCAGGATATGAGAAGAACAGGTCTGAAAAGAACAGGAGTGAAAGTTTGGGAAAAGTTGAATTTGAGACACCAGTAATCACTTAATTGTAGACCCAACTAGCAATTATAAGTGAGCTTTCATGAAGGCAGTTCCAGCTGGAAATGGCAGCAAACCATGGTGACAGGCCAGCAGGTGAGAGTCCAGCCTGGTGATAGTGCAGAACTGTGGCAGTTTAGTGTGGTGACAGTACAGTGTGGCAGCAGTGCAGCATGGTTTACAGCCCAGCATGGTGGCAGTGCAGTGTGGTGACAGCCCAGCGTGGTAGCAGTGGAGTGTGGTGAGAGTGCAGTGTGGTGAGAGTACAGGGTGGTGACAGTGCAGTGTCGTGAGAGTGCAGCATGGTGAGTGAGAGCCCAGCGTGGTGGTAGCACAGTGTGGTCACAGTACAGGGTGGTGACAGCACAGCATGGTGGCAATGCAGTGTGTTGGTCAAGAATCTCCACTCCCTGGGATGAGACCGAACCGAGTTCTAACCCTGTCTCCACCACTGCTCATCTATGCGATTTGGGGCAGTGCTCCACCCGCTCCCAGCCTCAGTCCCCTCACCTGTAGAATGAGGATGAAAGTGGAAACTACCTCAGAAAGCTTCCATGAGAATGAAATAACAATAGGCACTGTTTTTTTTTTTTTTGGCATATTGTTCATCTTTATGTATGTGATAAACTCTCAAAATAAACTCCCTATTTAGCACTTAGTATAGGAAATACTTTGTCTCCCTTACATTGGAATATGCCCCACATCTGAAGAAGATGATTATATAACCTATTCTGTTCCTTTTGATGTTGGCTGCTAGGAGACTGAGTAAATGGAATATTCAGTCATGGTAACCAGGCGTAGCGTATTAGCACAAATAGTATTTAGCTTCCTCTATTTTCCATTTCATCTTAATTTTCTATTTTAATAGGTGATCTGAAACATCTGTTTATACCAAATTCCCTCAAATCCTTTTGTGGGAACAAATGCAATGTAAATATAAATAAATGAAATCTATGGGGGAAAATAACTTTGTGATCTAAAAAATACCAAATGTTTTTGGACTGCCTCTTTGAAATACTGCAAACCAACCTGAATCTTTTATGCCAAAAGTAGTGCTCTAGACATTTAGGACAAATGTCCTTCTCCAGGCTGCGACCCCACACTCAGCCGTGTCTCCTGTGTCGCAGGCAACTCCTTCTTGTCCCCCTGGGGACCGTCCTGTTCAGCATCTAGAAGCCGGCGTGCTTCCCTCATCCCTCTTCTCTGTCTAGGCTCTCTTCCTGGTGACATCATCCTATTCATAGCTTTAAATACCATCTACACAGTTAGGATTCTTAAATCTGAGTCACCAAGCTCCCTCGCTTAATTCCAGACACATACACCCATCTGCGTCCACCAACATTTCCGCCTGAGTGGGTAACAATGATTTAAACCCAGTAAGGAGAAAACTTAACTATTGACTCCACCTCACCGCCCACGCCAGCCCCGACCAGGTGTGCTCGTGCCGCAGGCTGACCACTTCTCATCATCCTGCACCTGCAGGGGCGTCCTATGCTGGTTGTTCTAGAACACATCCGGGCTGCACCTGCTTGTCTCTGTTGCTGACCAAGTCTTCCAGCTGATTCTGTGAGCTGCCTCATACACTTCCAATTTGTGTTGTTTGTTACCAGGAACTCCCACTGGTTCATGTTAATACTTATCACTGTCGAAAAGTATCTAACGTATGTATTTGTTTACATGTTTGCTATCTAATTCTCACCATAAGAGGTAAACTTCGTGGGGGCAGAATACTTGTCTTACTCACCAGATAATCCCAGTAAATAATTGATTCTCCATAAACATATGCTGGTTGATGAAATGAATCTAAGGCTCCTACAAATAGAAGTATCTGGTATTTCATGTGCCTCCTCACAGCCCCTAAGATAGGGGCTCACATAGGATTTTTTAAAATATACCAATTTATATTAAAATTCTGTAGAAAGTAAGATAAGAGTTTTGAAAGGATTTTGAGATGTTAAGAAACCCGATGCCAAAACCTAAATCTATATATCTCTGATTCATCAGTTTGAATCCAGGCCAGAAGCATCTAAAGTGAACTCTAAATCTGGTAGCTGGAAGTTATCTAACATTTTACAGGAACAAACTACTCAGCGGTCAGGATTCCGTGTTATGCTCTGAGACTCCTCCACGTCGAGTCCCTGCCTGCAGTGTCCACTCTGGAGCAAACATCAAATTCCACTGTGTCCTCGCTCCCGATGGCCATCGCACTCCATGTGGCATCTCCTTCCTTCCCAGCAAGGAAGATCAGGATCAGGATGATTGCAGGGCAGCAGGCACACTGAGGCCAGGAGCCCCATCCTCTGCCCTTCCCAGCATCTTCCATATTGGTGCTCACTGGGAAACAGGCGGTTTGGAACTGCCTCCTTTCCTAACGATGCCTTCATTAGGCAAAATGAAACGCTGCCTCCAGCAGAGTGATCGGAAATGAGAGTAAGAGAGATCAATTAAACTCAAGGTTGTCCAATTTGGGACAACGTTCAATCTTTCGCCAGAACTACAAAGAACCAATCAGCCTAGCGCAAGGCAGACACGCAGTCAGCACCTAAGGGAAAGCTGCCCAAGGAAAGCAGTGACAGGGCCAGAATGTGTCCTCGTCTCCCTGCTCTGGGGCAGCCCAGTGAAAGGGGTCGTAAGAGTTTTCTAAGTCATATATTCCTTGGAGGGAATGTAGTAAATGCTGTAGGCCCTTTCCCCAGAAAGTGCACATCTGCAAACATCTGTGACCATTTCCCACAATGCAAGTGCCTTCATGCTACATCTGAAGGAAACTCCTGGAGTCCCGCGGATGCCAATTTAAGGACGCTGTGCCCGCATTTAACACGTATGAAGAGAATCTGAAGGAGGAAGCAGTCGGGGGCAGCAGGTGTGAAGCACGTCGCTGTGCACTGGTGACCAACCTGCCCGAGTCTGGTGAGACAGGGTACCGCGCACGAGTCACACGAAGCAGGTTTATTACTTACAGGCAGGCAGCAAGGGACACCTGGGGGTCATCGCCAGCCGGTTCCCCAAGGCTCAGCAAAGCTGCCCGGGGTGGATGGACTCACACTTGCACAGGCCCCACTTGCGCCGCACATGGGGGACCCCGCAAAGCAGCCCACCAGGGGTTGCACCCCTAGGGTCATGTGACTCACTGGGTGACAGTGTTAGAAGACCCTCTGCTTCTAGGGGGCACAAGAACCGAGCCCAGACAGCTCAGGCCGGCCCCCTCCTAGCTCAGGAGGCTGTGTTCCCAGCACACTCTGCATTTACTCTTGAGAAATACAAGCGAGACAGCAGGGAGAACAGGGCCGTCCAAGGCCACCGGAGACCTGTCCTGCAGCAGGGAAGGAAAACGCAGTCTACACTCTGGGAAATGAGTACCAAGAATCTGAGCGGCCCAAGGCAGCATCGTCTCTGCACCCTCATGGTCCCATCACATCCAGGGGACCCGGGAGGGACCAACTCTCCTGCCTTCAATTGGGCTTTTGTTCGTCTGTACAACAGCAATTGGAAAGGATAATCCTAAGATCCCTCCTAGCTCCAAGATGCAGTGACACTCTAGACCCCCCGTTGAAACTGCACCCTGTCAAGCCATCATCAAGCCGACAAAGTTCTCTAGGAACAAAAAAAAAGTCACTGTAGTCTCTTACCCTTTTAGGAAAAAAAATTAACATTTCCAAAAATAAGGTGTTCCCTGAAATAGTTATCTGGCTGTCTCGGTGCGAAGCTGGGGTTGTCACTTGAGAATAAATGCAAAAGAGTCAATCAAGAAGCTTCATAAATATTCCAAGCTCTCGCCTCCCACCACCTCTACAAAGCGCTCATTAGGAGTGAACACCGGCGTTGCAGTCTGTCTTCTGATGTGGGGAGATAATTGCAGAGCCACCAGTTGTGCTAGTCTGAATTAAGTGGTGTCAGCAACTTGACAACAAATTCTGGCCTAAAAGGATTCCAACTTGCCTTAGAAGCTGTTCAGGCTGAAACAGGGAGCTCACCAGCTCACGGGAGTAGTGGTTTGGGCCACACGCTGGGAAGTCCTGACAAACTCTGCCTAGGAGCCACCAGCATTAACTCTGACAGGTATAACGACTCCCTGTTCCAAGGACAGATGCTCCTAAAGTTATTTGTGACAGAGGCTGACGTGGAGGTTTTCTCACCCGCGGAAGAGCCTGCAGTGAGGGCTTCAGGCAGCAAGGCAGTCCCATGTGCTGAGTGTACAAACACTTTTTAAAGACTCTGTCCATGGGGACACTTTTGAGGATGCTGAGCTAAGACCACTGTCCTAACACTAAAAAAGATTCGCTGCAGAATCTCCTCGTGTCAGGCGTTTCTTCTTTACTTGCAGGTGCTAAGTTGAGACTTAACAAGAGTCTAACGATTTAATCTCAAAGAGGCTTCGAATTCCAAGTCCGTGGTGCTTCTCTTCCTGCAGAACCTCTCTCCACAGAGCCGTAAATGGCTCCCTCGCAACCTCCGGTGTTATTTCCTAGAAAGAGGCCTCATGGAGCTCGGTGCTCACAAAACATTTATTTCAGGGGCATTAGGGAGTTTCCATTAAAAGCAATACACTTATAGAGTGTAGATCTCAGGTTAACAGTTCTAACCACAATAAAACAAATAAAATTAAAAAAGAAGTAGACCAAGGCAGGCATAATTCTTCTAAGGGGAAGAGAGGAGGTGTCGGGAGACACAGCCGCAGCCGAGCTGGCAGGCCGTGAAGAGGCGGCCCCTCCTCAGGACGCGAGAGCATCGTCCGCCCTCCTCGAGCCCAAGGTCAGGGTGAGCTCCTGATGCTCGGCACGAGCCAGGCCACTCCAGCCCGTGACTTGCAGGACTGTCCCCTCCAGGGCCCTCGCCAGGTCCTGCCCTTGCCCTGAGAGATTATGCGACTCAGCTGAGTGGCTGGTTCTTCCCATGACCAGGATTCCGCCCTGTGCTGGGACTGAGACCCAGCAGAAACCTGGACACAGCGCCCTGCTCTGTTTTGGTGGAAGAAGCCGGACCTTGAAGACGTCAGCAACTGAAGGAGCAAGAACACACCAGCGAAGGGAGAAGCAGAGCAGCGGAGTCATGAGAATGTCATGGGTGCTCAGGCCCCACCTGTGCAGACAACCTGTTTGTGCCAGACCCACAGGGCTACCTGAGCCAGCTGTGTAACATCTGGACAGACAACCCCACATAGATGCGCCTCCATCTCCCACCTCTGCTTCCCAAAACACAGCCTGGCAAAACTGTGAGGTTGAAACAGGGTGACGTCCAGCAACGTCCACCCTTGCCAGACAGTCCCGGTCTGTGCCTGTTGTCGCAGGATAAAGTCACTCCCACCCCTCCAACACACACAGTCCCCGAAGCAGACCGGCATGGAATGTAAACCATCAGCCTGTCCTAAGTACAAGGTCCCCTGTCCTGAAACTGTCTCTACCCTCCTCTCTCTTCACAACTTGCCCTGAACATGTTGCCTCAGAAAGGATTTGACAACCAATTCAGATAAAGACTCTTCTACTGGAAACTGTCTGCCACCTAACAAATGTATTCGTACTTTTTTTTTTTGGACACGCTCTGCTGCCCAGGCTGGAGTGCAACGGCACAACCAGCTCACTGCAGCCTCAAACTCCTGGCGTCAAGTGATCCTCCCGCCTCAGCCTCCCGAAGTGCTGGGATTACAGGCATGAGCTACTGATCCTGGCTGTATTTGTACTTTAACACAGAATGTGCCCTAATACTAGCAAAAAATTCTCTCACAGCATGATTTCAGGACTGCAGGCACCAGACTGTAGCTTCCTGGCGCTCCAAAACACCTACAAAAACATGTGTCTTCTGCCAGCAGCACGAAGACTCACTCCATGAATCTTTACCCCTGCATGTACAACCCCAGTTACATCGCCTCTTAAAGGAAATTTAACCACCACTGCCAACAGATTGCACTTATTTTTAAGTGTGTAAGTCAGTTAGTCAGCTGGTCAGCAGTATTTATCGACACCCACTCTCTGATGGCAACTCTATCTATCAGGCGTAGCTCTTGACAAGCGGTACAAATACGGACTCTGCCCAAACGTCATCATTAAGACACAGTGAGATTCCACAGGGCACCCAGGTTCCGTGAATGAACTATGTGTTCCATACAGTGTAAAACATCCAAATAACTTACTTATCTTTCTTCTAAGAGCAATTAAAAGGAAGCAAAACAAGCTAGAAAGCAGAGGCCTTGAATGCAGAGGTAATTTATGCAGACTTCCTTCTCTCTAAGGATAATAAAAGATAGTAAATCCTAAACTAAACAGTGTCAGCGGCAGGGAGTCTTTCAAAATTTATTCTGTTCTAGATTAGTAACGATTAAATCATACAGTGATTCATTTTAGAATACAATGATTTTCAGTACTGCATATGCTTAAAACATTAGTTTTCTCCTACAGCTTAAAACAAAGAATATAATTCCTTCATTTTTTTCTACAATAGTTCTTAGATTTTTCTTCTTCTCCACAGCTGTGGAAGAGCTTTCTTGCCTAAAATACAACTTCTGCATCCATAAAGCAAGTAAATTTATTCTTTAACTATATTGGATGAGGATGTACATGATTTTGCAAACTAGAAACTTCCCATGAATTTAACAAGGGCATTATTGTCCAAGAGCCATCTGCATATACCAGACCGGGAGATTAATTATCTCCCAGGAATAATGTAAAACCAACTAGAGATGCCTGGCACACCCCTACCTCCCATCCATACCACCCCAATTCCCGTCTCAATTTCTACTCACTGCCCAGCATTCCCACTGGGCCAAGCCATGCAGAGGCATAAGAAGAGACCAAGGGGAAGAAGGTAATAAAGGTTTGTGTGGTCTCAGTTCGGTCCTAGAGGGACCCAAGGGTCAGGACAGGATCCATGACCAAGAAGAGGAGGCTGATGAGAAGTCGGGACTGGCACACCGTTCCCAAGCCCTGCCTCGAAGGCTTAGCACTCCAAGATGCTGCTGATCTGACAAGCCTCTTGTAACCAGCACGATTCCAAATGACACCCTCGATAAGTATGAATGAAATCGAATTTGTTACCATCGGATAGACATGAAATAAAAATACTAGAATTCAGCAAAGGCCTTTGTGCTGTAAATGAGAACAACTTACAGATGCTAAGTACAGACCACAGGGCAGGTGTAAATTAGACAAAGGACCAGCTTGTGTATGATGCTTTCGACGCACATTTGAAATGCTCGGCTCTGACACGCGGGCCTCGGATGCTTCATTGACGTCCTCCTCTTCCATCTCCACGAGACCCACCACACCCCCCTGCAAAATTGTAAGTTCAGTTATTCACCCCTACTCCACGCTATGTACTCTAGTCCCAATCTATGGCGACTGGGACAATGATATCCTACGTCCTTACAAACGATGGATTATTTTCATCCACCGAAATGCGGTGGAAAGGCTGAATGCGCAGATGGGCCATGGCCAGACCCTACATGGCAACAGATCAATAGATGTCTCCACACCCTCTGCAGCCCCCAGCCCGGAAAGGTCTGGACTCGGGCAACACCCGCCAGCTGCCCTTTTGTTTGTTTGTTTGTTTTGCTCCACTTCCAATTAGGGACCAGCCAGAGCAAGCCAAACACGACACAGCCCTGCTGCTTATACAGAGGTACACACAAGGAAGATAATATAAAGAAACATATTTTGTACGGAGAAGGTGGCCATCTACACGCGAAAAACAGACGCCTGGAACAGGTTCTACCTTTATATCCCTTAGAAGGAACCAACCCTGCCCACACCTTAATTTCAGACTTTTCACTTCCAGAACTGTAAGACAATAAATTTCTGTTATTTAAGCCGCCTGGTTTGTGGAACTTTGTTAGGGCAGCCCTAGCAAACTCATACAATCATTTTGTGACAATCTTTGGGTTGCTATGTGTACCTATAGTTCAATCTTACTGCTGTCCGAGTACATCTAAATTTATTTGTCCACTCTGCTACTGGTGCAGTGTTCCAGAGTTTTACAGTGTTGAACAATGCAGCTATAAGCATAGTAATACATGCCTCTTGGTGCCTATATACAAGTTTCTCTACGATGCCCAGGACTGGAATTGCTGGATGAAAGAATATATGTTTCTTTGATGCAAACTATTTGGAAAGTGGATATACCAATTTACATTAATTTACACCAACAGTGTATAAATGGTTCCCTCTGCTCCTCAAATTTGCGAAAACTTGGTATCATCAGAAATTTTCATTTTCATCAATCTGCTGGATGTGAAATTTTATCTCATTAGATGGATAGATAAATAGAATCATAGACTGATTTTCATTTAATACCACCACTATCATTACCGGGGGTTTGAGACATCCCCGATAAAGATAGGGTCCCCTGGCAGAATGTGCTGCAAGAGATGAAACAAACAGAAACACAGACACAGAAATAGTATTTAAAACAGCGGGGAAATCAGTGGACCACCAGCATTGTTGGTGCCAGGTGGCAGTGACTGAAACCCAGCACTTGCTTTTTATTCTCTTTGCCATGCTGCAAAATACAATGATCTCATGCGAAAAAATCATGGGATACAATGATCAAAGGTCTCAGGGATCCCCCAAAATCACAAGGTGTCCTAGCTAATTTCCTTCTCCTTTCTAGAAGGGAAAACCACATAATTCTTCAGTAGGTACAACACTTTTGATCAAAGTAAACTAATTTTACCCCAAGCTCAAGCTATGTACATGGATATCAATCTTCTAACTCCAGTAGCTGCGACCCATTCGATCGAGGAACAAAGAAACTACCTGCTTTCCACTGGGAGACTGGTTTTACATCAACTGAGGCATTGCGGAGAGAAAGGGAGAGAAGGAACTTGGCCCAGTGTTCTAACAGTGGAAGCCTGACGACCCTTCTCCCGGGCTGACACATGGCAATCTACCTCTACAGCCATGAGTTTTCATGTCAGGCGGCTCCACGGCTTTTCAGGCATGAGACCCCCTAGGCTCTGAGGTTGGAGCATGCTGTGCTGTACTCCCAGATCGCCGATATGCCCCCCAACTAGGCAGTTAACAGCTGCACTTATTTCAGGCTTCTGCTCAGGCAATTCCTTCACCTCCTCTCCTCTCACAGCCTCAGACACAGCATCCCTAAGTCCCAGTGGTCTGAATCCCATCATATCATGACTTATGACTTTTATTCATTGATTTTTCAACTTTTAAACTTTTTAAAAAATCAACTTTAAAAAACATCATGCAATATGATTTGATGTTAATATTTTATATCTCAAAAGTTGTCATTATGGGATGAGCAGTGTTCCAAATAAGAGAACTTGTTAGCAGCCTTTCCAACATTGTCAAAGCCTAGCGACCCTCAGAATTGTTTATTTCCATGCAAAATTATAAGTTCTGAGTAGCAGTCACAGTTACAAGATGCATTCCTGAGTTGGAGATTTTGTAGGAAATGCATACTACGCCAACACATTTCTAGATTAATGGTGAGTGTCGACTCATGTTTATGGCTCTAACTTTAGGTCATTTGTTTAGAGATTCTTCATTAATAGTTAAACATTATCATATAGACTATAAATATCATTCCTTTTGGGGAATGTCATTCTTTGGATATAGTCACCTCATAATAACCTCTCGTGGTAAGAAGAAAAATGGCTCTTAGAGCCATAGGCAGCTGAAGTACACAGGTAGGATTTCATTTCCCACAGGTCAACCTGCAGGTCAGGGGCAATATTTAAAACAGACACTAAGTGTCCAAAGCCCCATTACTGCCCCATCCATTAGATGATGCCAGCTCCCTTGGAAAGTGTTAGCCTTCAATTCTCTCTCAAGAGAAATAGAGCTATACATACTTCATCTAGTCTTCTTGACATGAACTTAAACTCATAGAATCAATATTTTAGAGCTGATAGAAGCTTTAGAAATTGGCCTACTCTGATCATTCTCATCATAAATATTCCAAAAACAAAACAGAGAATATGTCATTCCTAAAACCATATAGTTATTTAGCTACAGCACCAAAATATTGATAAAAACCTGGGTCTTCTGAGCCCCAGACCTGGACCCCTTCGAGGACCACCTGTACAGTTCACACTGTGCTCTGTGCAGCCCAGCATCTGCAATTAACACCTGTGAGAGAAAGAAAACCGTGGCTCCCTGGACAGGTCTACACAGACCTGAGCAAATAGTACTTGGTAGTGGAGATTGAAGAATTTCTCTCCAATCAAGAAATATTACATGACCAAAAAATATTTTTCTGTTTAAGCAAATAAATCTGCTGAGTTTGGATTATTGATTCAATATCAGAAATAAAATGACATGCAATCTGACAAAGCTCAAAAAAGCAGAAAAATATGAAAGAGGTGATACTATGACAATTGCTCCAGGAAAAGATGTCACTTGAAGAAGAAAAAGAAATAATATTTCTTGAGCACCTACCTTTTAGGTGAGCATGTGCTGGTCACAATTCAGTGTTCATGAGGTCTTATTATCATCCCCACTTAACATATAACGTGATTGTAACTAAGCAAACATAAGTAAGCATCCTGAACACACAGTAAATACTAAAGCTGGAATTCAAACCCTATTATAACGCCCTAATGTATGCAATTGTAATTTGGTATAGTGAGGTGTGGAGGGTTGTTTCATTTTGTTTTTGATGGTGATAAGGTAGAAATTCAGTGTAAATGATTTGAAGGAGACAGACAGTAAGTTGGGGGGGGGTGGAATGTAAATATATAATCATACCACCCAGAGAGAAATGCATTTAAAATTCTGATGTAGGTTGTGGTTGAGTCTCCAAAGATGACAGCCAACAATTCCTTCTCTCCTTGAAGGTGCCTCTGCTCCACCCTCCCCTGGAATCTGGCCTTAGACTCACCTGGACCAGTGGAAGTGGCAGAGGTGATGCTGCACCAGCTTCAGTCTGGCCTTGAAGAGGTCTGGCAGCTTCTGCCTCTTCTCCAGGGGAAAGCCAGCTGCTACACCAGAGCTCCGGTTGCCCCGGACAACCTCGCGGTCAGGAACCCTCTGCCAGCCACGTGGAGAGGTGTGTAAAGGAGAACCTGTGAGCGAAGCCTTCTTGGACCGACCGCCCAGCCCCACCCCCACTGAATACCATCCAGGAAGGGGCCCCAGGCAAATCCCTGGAGCAGAGGACCCCCCCCCAACCACCAGTGGAGCCCAGGCAAGCTATGGAATCAGGAGAAATAACTGATTGCTGTTTTAAGCCACTATTTTGCAGTGTTTTGTCACATAGCAATTGATAACTAAGACTTTGTCCCTATAGCCACTCTCTGTCTACGTGAACGTCTGTTTATATGCATTTCAGAACGATTTTGCACTCTACTTTTTTCACTTGGAAGCACTATTTATGTTCATTAAATATTTACGTTCTTCTGCGACAGGACTTCTTAGTAGCCACAAAGTATCTACTCACCTGGAGATACCGTAGCTCACGCAATGGTTCGTCTTGCTGGGAGGTGGCTTCCCCATTTTCACTATTGTTCATAATAACTGCAGTGAGCATTCTTGTACACAGACACGTGCGAAAATGTTTCACTACATCCTTTGGATGAAGTCTGGCCATGGGATCAGAGCAACAAAGCATTAAATATTTTTATAGTTCTGGCCAAATTGCACTCCCACCAGCTGCAAACGAGCACTCTAATCTCTTCACACACGATCTAACAACAACAGGTAATTTTTTATTACTCTCTTCCAATTTAGCAGGTGAAAGATGGTTTCTCATCATTGTTTTAATTTTCCTTTCATTAATGAGGGTCAGATGCCCACGCCCCGCCCCACACACTCTGAGGCCTCGCCTGCGTGAAAGGGAGGCCATACGTAATGTCGTCTGACAGTCAAGGTCAAACGGACGAGCTACTATGAAAACTACATGATGGAAAGAATATCCTTAATATATGGATGACAGGAATAATTTTCTAGTAGGGCCTAAAGAGTCATAATCAATTTTTCTGACAGAAGAATTTCACAATCCATTGATTTAAAATCACATGGATTAATGATGACATTTCTAGAGCATTTGTACCTGCCGCTCGTGTTTGTTACCTATGTTTATAGGAAGCTGTAAATCACTTCTTGGGAAAATCATTAATTGTGAAAATAAATCTTACCCTGATAAGACTTCAAAGACAATTAGTTTACCTGATAAATTTTAGTAATAGGAATTAACTCTCAAATCTTCTTCTATACAATTTAATTTCTAATTAAATAAAATACGTCTATAGCCCTCAAGAGATACTATAGGTGAAAAGTTACCAAAGCATGTATACCAAAAAAGTTACCAAAAAAGTTACCAAAGCATGTATCATCAAAAAGGCCTGAGCAAAGATCATTTATATTGTGACATGCTATAAAGACAGAATTTTTAAAAATTACAACTTCATCAAAAATGTTTCTTTAGTTTTTTTTTCACTCATTGAAATATAATAAATAACAGAAAATAAGAAGATGGCTTAAAAGATTTAAATACTTAAGTTTCACTTAACGTAGTTATCTAAGGGACTGTCACAAATGTAACTTTAGAATCAAGTTGCACATTCCATATTATTATTAAGAAGAAAAGCAACTCACCTTTTGCTAGCCTTCCTCCTGACTTTGTACTTCCTTTCTCGTACTCTCCACCCACCCATTAAATATTCCTTGGTTCTACTTTTGCCCTTTTCTCCCAGCTTCTATCTCTCGTTTGCATGCTGCATGTAGACACTGGGCTGAGCTCCTTGCAGACATCACTCTTTGCAGATGTTTAATAATCACAATAGCCTGAGGTGGCTGTTATTATCCCCAGCTGACAAATGAAGAAACTGAAAGTTAAAAAGAGGTTAAGTAACTCGCCTGAGTCATAAACTATTCTCTTTCCAACTGCATTGGCACCACAAAGTCAGTGTCACTCTGGACAGCCAGAAAGTGCCCATATCTGTACATTTGGTCCCCAATTCTCTGTCCGCCAGACCCGTGCATCAACCCCCTAATGGACATCGCCACTCGGATGTCCCGCAGGCACCACTGCCAAAGCAGCATGTCTGAAACCCAACTGCAGTCCCTCCCCGTGACCTGCAGGCCGCTCTGCACGGCCTCAGGTGCGGTACCACTGGCTCTGGGCATCCACACTGCACGCTGGAGACCAGAGGCCCTGTGACCCTCCCTGTCCCGCCCTCCTGCACACACACGCCTTCAACACTGTGCCATGTGGACGAGTCTCTGTGAACACAAGCCCTGTCACTAACTCACATGCTAACGGGGAAGGTGGAGAAGTCCATTGCCACCTACACAAAAGCCACTGTATGAAATGGTGTGAAAGAACGTGCAGGACACAAATGGAGGTCAGGTCGTGGCGCTGCAGGGCTGGGTGTCAGAGACAGCAGGAAGTAAGATGCAAACTGAGATCTGGAGGGGGTGACACGGGTGGGAAGGTCCGAGCAGCTGGAACGCCATGTGGGAAGTACTCAGAAGTCAGAGTAAAAAGTCTGTCCATCCACCTCCATGATACCTCCCAAGTGACTTCCCCTCTTGATCCCTTTCACTCTGTCCTCCTTCCCTTCTCCCACAGCACAGCTTAGGGTCGTCTTCCTCACGCCATACCGACCCCTCTGCCCCCGGCTCCGGAGCCTCCAGCCACTCCGTCCCGCCAGGCCGCTGCCCCAGGCAGGTGGTCTTCCGCATGCCCCTCCTCACCCTTAGGGTTTCTGTGTCCCTGCTGGGTTTGTGCTGAGTTTTTTACCTTTCTTTACTACAAAGGTCACTTTTCTCGTGTTAATTTTGACATGCGTCGTTTCAGGACAGAACACACCTAGATGTCTAATGTGTCAAAACACCTCGGAGCCGAGAAGCCTTCCCCAAGCTGCGTTTCAGAGCAGAAGGACTGAGGAGCAACGTGGAGACAGAGGGAAGATGAGTGTCACCCTGGCCTTGGCCTGGTCCCCCTGCGAGCCGAAGTCACCCTCTCCTTGGCAGGGAGCAGCCTCTGATGGTCTGTAAACCCAGGACTCACAGAGCGAGAAGAGCATTTCCCTAATTAGTGGGGTACGGGTTGTGCGTCAAGGCGGCTCACATTATATAATTATATATAATAATATACAATAATTCACATTATTAAAATGACTAACGCGCCTTTCAGACGGCAACTGAAAGTCCACTCCAAGCATCAGGGGATGCCCACGGCTGTGCGCAGTCCGGAAGCATCACCAGAGCGCTCCACTCACCCCTCACGCTGAGAGGCAGCGCGGTGACGGGGAGAAGGAGCTGGGCTTAGATTAAGTTCTTTCTGTGACGGGAACCGTCTGGGAGAGGGTTTGGGATTAGGGAGTCAGCTGAGCGCCCCTTCCTCCGTCCAGCCTCATCCATTGCACTCTGGGTCCAGGCGTGTGAATGAACAGTAACCTAAGCGAGACCTCCATTGCTCAGTGATTAATTATAACTAGAGGGGCGGAGAGGAAGAGGAATGTTCTAGAAGACAGAAGCTGGACAGGGGAGTCAGATAACCTGAGTGTCACACACTACCTCAGCCATTATGTGACCTTTGTTTGCCTCATTCGCAACAGCGGGAAGAACAATACTCACGTTCCAGAGCTGTGGTGGGGACAGCTGAGGTGACTGTCATCTCACAGCACCTACACGGTGCCTGGCACACAGCGGATGAGGGTTTCTCTTCTTTTCGGCTAAGCGCCACACCCTGGTTAACGATAAGGAGAACACAGTGTTCTAAAGTTGCACAGTCATGCCAAAAGAAAGTTGTTGTAAAATCTTCAAAAAGAACAAAGGGACGGTTTTTGACTCCCATATAATTTAAAACATACTGGGGGGGAAAAAAAAGAATGAGGCACATTCTCAAAAGCATCAAATGTGTCAGAAATGGGGAAAAAATCTTGTCTAAATTGAAGACTCTAATGCAATTTCTAATTGTTCCAATAACTCACTTTTATGAAGCAATCAAGTTATTGTCAAAGGAAAGGATATCCTGTTAATGTCTTATTAATAACAATTATGTTCTTCAGAAATTGATCTATAGGACAGAATTCAATTTGTTCAAAAAGATACAACTTCAACTGTATCATTTGGCTGGAAGTGTTCTGGTCACAAAATGTCCATAATTACTGCAATTCTCTTCCTTGTTTGAGTCTGAAATCACACCGCTAGCATCTTCTGAGTGACAAAAGCTCTTTAACAGCCAAAAAATTTTTAAACACGACTGGTAGGTCTCTTTTGATTAGAAGTTTGTTGAATGCAGCTGCAGTGATTCTGAGTCAAGCTATGTTCTGGCTGGAACATTTCAGTCTCTGTTGTTTTGATTGCAATATTGTCCAGCGGGCTGGACTGATGATTAATTCACGTTATTAAAATGACTAACGCGCCTTTCAGATGGCAATTGAAAGTCCACACCAAGAACAGCCTTGGAAGTGCTTTGCCTGCAGATTTGAGGGGAGGAGAGGTTATGCAGTTGTTCCTTCTGTAATTAAGCCATATTTAAGCAGGATGCTATAATATCCTGTAGGCCATCGTGGTTTCTTTAGGACCCTATGAGTGGTGGGGACAAAAGTCACAATTGATGCGTTCCCAGGAGTCACATACAAAATCAGTCACTAAGACATAAGCAAAGCAGAGTCCCAGACAGGAGGTCAGAAATAGGATTCGTGTAGAAAACACACCTGGGATGCCTGCTTAGCCCCTCCCCCTTCTCTAGAACACTCCCGGCATTCTGTGTTAAGGGGTGGGCCAGCGAGCAGTGTGCCAGGTGGGCACACCCCAAGGAAGCCGAATAGAATTTTCTTTTTAAACCCTAAGTGATGCATATGTTAATTAGCTTGATTTAGCTGTCCCATGATCTACACATATTTCAAAATATCACCTCATACACCATAAATACATACACTTCTTATTTGTTAATTATAAAAAAAGATGAATAACAATTTAAAACATTTTTTCACTTAGGAGGAATAAGTTCAAGAGAACCATTATACATCATGGTGACCATAGTTAATACCAATGTATTGTACACTTGAAAATCATCACTAGGAGAGTGGATTTTCTGTTCTCACCACAAAAGCAATGGTAGGCATGTGGAGTAATGCATATGTTAATTAGTTTGATTTAACTATTACACGATGTATACATATTTCAAAATATACTGTACACCAAAAATATACACAATTTTTATTTTTTCAATTAAAGAAAAGAATGTGAATGGAAAGGGAATAAAAGTCCCCCTGGACTAGATAGTGCTGGGTATTGACTGCATAAATGCACACAGAGATGAGGATGCACCTAGTACGCAAAGCCACCTGCTCAGCAGTGTCATGAGGAGGTCAAAGCTAAAAAGCCCGTAGAGAAACCAGTCTACAGAAATAACACAAGGCAGATGCACAAGAGAAATGAGGCTCCGGGGCTCTGAGAGACGGGGAGAGAGCACACGGGACCGTTTCTGGTTCCTACAGTCGGGAGCTGTGAGGCTCCGTTGTGCCATTACCATAGATCCTCATTCACCGGGAAACCAGGATGACGCGAAACCCCAAGTTCCAAAGACAAAGGCTGCCACGGGGGCAGTGCTGCTGGGCTCGGGGGCACCTGCAGGAAGCCGCTCCCACCCCGAGTCTGAAATGACCCTCGGGGGACCCTTTGGCAGCTTAGGGTATAACTGAACTGACACCCGAAGCACAGGTTCATTTTTTAAGAATTGGATGATCTTTCACTATCCTAAAATACAATTCCTTATTGGAATTGCTTCTTCTGGATAATACAAAAGTACAAAATTTGGAGCCAGAAGACCTGGGCTCAGCTCCTGGCTTTATCACTTTCTGGCTGTGTATGATGGGAACTCACTTAACCCCCCAAATTTCTGCTTCCTCTTTTTAAAAATAGAGATGAGAGCAATATCTATCTGTCAACTATTTTTACTGTTGCCTCCTTTACAGAGCCTTCTCTAATTGCCCAAGATGTAATTAGTCTGAATGAACTTTGTGTATATCTCTATGATAACAAAAGACACTGTGATGGTCAATCTTATGTGTCAACATGCCTGGGCCACGGGTGCCACACATTTAGGCAGACGTCGCTCTGCACTTGTCTGGGAGGCTGTTTCTGGATGAGGCGAGTTTGAACTGGTGGATGTGTGAAGCAGATGCCTCCCTCGCGTGGGTGGGCCTCATCCCAGCACCTGACGGCCTGAATGGAACAAAACGCTGACCTCCTGAGTCAGGGGGGACTCCTGCCTGCCACCTTCAAGCTGGGACGTCAGTGTCTTCCTGTTTTCAGACTCAAACTGAAACTTCGACTCTCCTGGGTCTCCAGCTTGCCAACTGCATACCTCAGCACTTGTCAGTCTCTATACTCATGTGAGCCAATTTCTATAATAAATACCTCTCTCTCCCCACTCCGTCTCTCCCCGTGTGTGTATGCACATATGTATACACACATATATGTGTGCACGTGTGCTTCTCTGGAGAACCCTAACTAATACAGACACATTGATTATACCTCTCAGTGTATACTGGTTTCCCCATCAGACTATGAGACCTTCAATTGCAAGAATTGTTTCAAATGCATCTTTGTAAACGCAACACACAGCACATCTGGCATAGAGTAAGTGCTCAATAAATGTCAAATGGATGAACAACTACCTTACAGGTTGCCTGTGGTGGCTGTTGGGAGGAATAAATATGTGTGCACCCTTTGAAATCAGTACAGTATACAGGAATTTGATATTTCTCCACATCAGTCCCCAAACCCATTCTTTCTGGAGAGAATCAAACCAAACTAGGAGCTGGGTATTTCTAACCTCGCCCTGCCTTTTATTAATCTTTATTCATTCAAAATGGTTGCCTCTGGCGTGTGAGATGCCGTTCCTGGCACTGAGCATGAACAATCCAGACAAGGTCCCCGAGCTTCTGTTCCAGGGGTGGGGGTGGGGACAAGATTAAACAAGCAAACACGTAAACGACAACGATCCCACGAATCGGTACCATGAAGGAAACGGTGCAGGGCTGTCCGGGGGCAAGGGCTACTTCAAATTATACCATCTTCCCCACATCGGAGCGCTCTTTTTTGTTCTTGTTTCTATGTGTTTGTTTGCTTGCTTCCAGTATCTTCTTAGCTCATTTTCAATTTCCCCTACCTCAAGACGGAGCTTTAAGCAAACTCAGAATTCACTCAAATTAATTTGCCTAAAATATAATTTTGATCACATCATTCTCTTGCTTAAAAAGCTGTGCTGGTTTCCCATTTCCTACAAGTAATGTCCAAATAATGTATTGGTATCCAAGGCCCTCTACGGTTTGTTCTGAACCTTCCATCCTGTTAATCTCTGGAAACGCCTGCCTGCCTTCTGCTGCGGGAACACACTGCACCCTCCGCCCTGACCCCAGGCTTCCTTCGCTCTCTCCGTTCCCGGACTGGACTGGACTCCCCTCTTCCTCCTTCTAACCTTAACATTCCCCATCAGCATGGGTTCTGTCTTTTAAGACCTAGATTATGTGGCTAAGCATTCGTCATTCCATGCTATCTGCTCCTTCCTTCCCAGCTAGGAGAAAACATTCACTACTGCAAGTCCAACGGCACTTGCTCCAAACCTCCCTTATGGTGTTTACGTGGCTCTGCCGGGTGTCATCAATTTTTAGGAACATGTCACATCTTTCCATCTGGGTTACTATTTCCTTGGGAGGACAAATTGTTTTACTTAACCATGTTTTTCCTATAGTCCAGTACAAAATGGAGCACAAATGTTTGTCGAAAGATGAGTCTGGTGGGTGAACAAATGGCCCGGCAAGTAAAAATGAAGCATCTCAAACTTTTTCATATTCTCCTACTTCAACGGCTAATGTCACATTAATAATGAGTCTTAGATAGATACATCCATCTCTCCTCACGGAGTCTGGTGATAAACAGTCATCACAGCAGTTCAGAAAGTGAGGGCAATTTCCTTTTACCAAGAGTGATCATTCTGGTGACAATTCAGAAAATTATGTGCTGGGTATAATTATGAGCTATTTACAACAACAACAACAAAAAGAAGTAATTTTGAAGTTCTCTTTTACAGAAGATTTTAAATTTTTGACTCTGGTGATTCTGCTACACAATTACCATGACGATACTTTCTGGCAATAGGACGCCCCAGGCAAAGAGCAGCACAAGGGCTTGAACATCTCTCCCAGCCTCTGGCTTGGGCGTGGGGGTCGGGGCAGATACAGGAAGATGTGGAAACTGACCACTCTCTGCAAAGTGCACTTTTGAACAGTTCTCTTGCCCTTCTGCTCATCTCAGGGGTGCAAACCAAGAAATCATCTGCAACAATTTTGCAACTCATGTGATAATAAGCGGCTTGTTTGCATGGACTATTTTCCAGTACATAATGGCCGCATGCTACATTTCATTTCAAATCAAACGTGAAAGCTCCCAAATGGTATGTAAATCCAGAAGTTTCTACATTATACCAAGAGTGTTGTTGCTGCCTTCTTCTCTCAGAGGTGTCATTCAGATATAGTATTACCTACTGATAGATTATGGGTTTACTTTCCCCCGTGGACATTCACCCTGAGAAGAGCTTTACGGCTTAGCCTCCCTGTGCAAAGAAAGGAGTCTGACACGTGTCCAGCTGACATAACTACGGATCAGTAGTATTTCTGCAAATATATTATAAATGTGAATTTTTCTACACCTAAATGTGCGAGCTCTTACACTGTGGAAGCATAACAGCCCAGGAGTTAAGGACACTTTGTGATAACGCCCTTGGTAAATGGTGCGTGATTCAAATGAACAACTGAGCAGCAGCTATGTACAAGGCATTGAGGGAAGTACCCAGGACAAAATAAAGATGAGTAGGTCACAGTCTGTACCCACAGGGAGCTGATCACGGAACAGGAGCGTTAGCCACACAAGTTACCATTAACACGGGTAGACTGGACAGGTTCTAAGTTCTGTAGGAGCACAAAGGAGGCGTCACCTTGGCCCAGAGGACAGTGGCATTTGCTGTGGTCCTTAGATTATTATCAGGATGTTAACGGCAAAGAGAAAGCTCGGAGGATGGCAAAATAGGGAGCCAGCCGGCATGAGGCTGTTCCAGCCTGTCCAGGAAGGAGGAGGAAGTTGTGGGAGGTTGGGCTGGACGTGAACATGAGAGGCAGATCATTTAGAACTTTGCACGCCATGCTGAGAGCAAGCACTCTGTTCTTTAGGCCGGGGAACCCACGAGGATGCTTTCGCAACAGTCTCACACTCTCCAGAAGCAGCATCTAGGGGCACAGGAAGCAGGAGACCAAAGGCGGGTAAAAGCAATCAGAAGCGATAATGGCACCACTAGAGGAAACATGAAGTTGAAAATCAGGAGGACTTGAATGACAACGGTAGTCTTTGTGATGTGCAGATAAACTGCTCATTGTTAATTGCCTGCAAGTTTTTTCTGTTGTTGAATATAGAGTCTGGATAGTGAAAACATTGAAGTTAGAAAGCTTTTAACTTTTCTGTTTGTAACAGCTTCTGCGTGGGAGCATAGCAGGTGTCCGTGCTGGCTTCAGCGACACATTACAGCCAGGCAGGTGTGCGACAGGTATCTAACCCCTGACTTGGGAGACCAGTGAATAGGTGATGTCATCCCAAGCAGGCTCTTGAGGCCCAGGTGTTAAACATATTATTTGGTGAAAGAATGCAAATGTACCTTTGGCTTTGCAAAATGGTGTCATGGGGTTAATTTTGTTTGTTTCTTTCTTTCTAAATACCTATTCAGGAGGGACTATCTGTAACATACATGTGTATGTGCTTGTGGGTTACACATGCACACGTTTCCAATAATTTGCTCAGAGGAGCACACCTTGCCAGGAAAGGTGTGCTCACATCATATCTGCACCCCAGTCTGAAGGGAAGACAAGAAACTAAACAAGGCTTAGCACTGAACCCTCGGGACTGGACATCCCACCCGTGGGATTGTGCTGCAAATCCTCTTAACCCACCTCCAAGGATCAACTCTGCGGATTGGGGACACTCCCACTCCTTCTGCAAAAGCTCAAAGATCCACACTGTGCTGCCTCCCGCAGAGCTCCCTGCAGGACACCAGCCGGGACACATCCACTTCCAACATTGAAATATGACACGTACCAAAGGTGTGTTGGTACAGAAATTCCGGTTTTCTAACCTACCTGAATGACATATAAATATAAGCCTAAGAGGAGAGTACTTGTTTCTATAAATCTGGATGCTTAGAAAAACTCCTGAAGCATGAATTGCTATCACTGTTGTCCAATCAAGTATTGGCAATGCATCTGTCAAAGCTTAGAGGGAACAATAATAAAATCTGAAGAGATCTAGCAAATAATGAATTAAGGAATTTTGGGGCTGCATACATTGGGGTTCACTGTAAAAGTCTTTCAACATTGCTGCAAGTTTGAACATTTTTATAATAAAATGCTGAGGAAAATGTATCCAGAAATCTACAGGGATGATTTTGAGTTCTTGACAAGATGGCAAATTAGCATGAAATGTGGGTTCCTTCCCCTAGTCCAATGCTAGAGAGCCCGCAAAAATAAAGAGAAAGTTCCAGGACCCAGAAAATAAAAAGAACATTATGCAGATGCAAAAGCCCACACGCCCCATATTCCAATTGCTAACTCCACTCTGCTTTGTTTCCTTCCGTGATGCAGGTAGTTATTTTCTCGACCACACACACTCCACCCAGCAACCCACCCAGTGGTTTATTCTAATTCTAGCGTCTGGCTGAGAAAATGTAGGTACCAACTGTCGGGGAAAGAAATCTCAATAAAATAAGTTGCAAGTGTTGCTTCTGTTCCTTCAACCACAGAAATGCAGATTCTATTCTGCATCAGGAAACTGCCCTTGCAAAGGTTATTTCTAGCAAGGAAATCTTGTAGGACACTCAGAGTCAGGCACTGTTGGTGTGTTCTGTGATTGTTACTTTCAATCTCTAAAAAACTTGTCTTTCTAACGGGGTGTTGTACTTAAAATTTTTGGCACTGGCAATAATATTCAATTTTACATCTTTGTCTTCTTTTTTTTTCTTTAAAGGCATAAATTCTTGTGAGTTTTCTTTGTAAACCAGAAAGGATCAGTTGTTTCTCTACTGTAAAATATCAAATTTGGGGGATGGAGCTAAAAAAAGCAATTACATGGAAACTTAGAGCTTTAAACCCCTGTATCAGAAAAGAAAAATGTCACAAATAACCTAAGTTTCTACCTTAAGAAACTAGGAAAAGAAGAGCAAACTAAACTCAAAGTAGGAGGAAGAAACTAAGCAGTAAATTAGAGCAAAGATCAATGAAATAGAAAACAGAAAAATCATAACAAAAATATTAATATAATAGCAAGTGTGTTCTTTGAAAAAAACCAAAAAAATTAACAAACCTTCAACTAGCCCAGGGAAAAAAGAGAGAAGACGCAAATTAGCAAAATCAAGAATAAAAGAAGGGATGTCATTAATGAATCTAGAGAAATTTAAAGGATTGTAATCTTATGAGCCATGATATGCTACAAATGAGATACCTTAGATGAAATGGGCAAATTCTAGAAATACAAACTATCAAAACTGACTCAAGAAGAAATACAAAATTTATATTCTAATATAAACCTATAATAAGAAAAGAATTTGAATTAGTAATAAAAATTTTCCCACAAAGAAAAGCCAAGGCCCAGATCACTTTACTGGTGAATTTTATCAAATATTTAAAGAAATAATACCAGTCTTTCACAATTTCAGAAAATAGAGGAGGGAAGACTTCTCAAATCATTCAATGAGACCAGCAGTCTCCTAGTATACTACTAATACCTACTAACATTACAAAGCCAGAAAAAGATATCACAAGACAAGAAAACTACAGATCAATATTACTCATGAACACAGACAACAAAAATGTTTAACAACATACTAGCAAACCAAATCCAGCAACATACAGAAAGGATTATACATTTTGATCAGGTGATATTTTCCCAAAAATGCAAGGTTGGTTTAACATTTGAACAGCAATTACTATTATAACCCATATTAATAAAATAAAAGACAAACCACATGATTGTCTTAATAGATACCAGAAAAGCATTTGACAAAATCCAAAATTGATTCATGGTAAAAAAAAAAAAAAAAAAAAAAAAAAACTCTCAACAAAACAGGAACAGAAGGGAACTTCTTCAACCTGATAACCCAAGAGCTACTATAATATCATATTATTGGTGAAAGACTGAATGCTCTGTCCTCTAAGTTTGAGAACAAGATCAGAAACTTCTATTCAACATTGAACTGAATGGTCCTAGCCAATGTAGCAAGAGAAGTATATAAGGAAGGAGAAAGAAGAGCAAAGAAGGGAAAGGTTTGAAAGAAGGAGGAGGAGGAGGTGGGAGAAGAGGAGGATAAGGAAAAGGAGGAGAAGATGAAGAGAAAACAAAAGAAATGGAAAGAAAAATATAGTCATCCAGTTTGGAAATGGAGAAGTAAAACTATCTTGTGATCTAAGGTGTAGAAAATCCCAAGGAAATCTCATACACATACACATACACACACACACACACACACACACACACACACTCTTACAAGAATAAATGAGCTGTTTATCAAAGTCATGGAACTCAAATAAATATACAAAAATTAGTTATACTTATATATGCTAGCAACAAATAATCTGAAAATAAAATTTTAAAAAATAATTTTATTCACAAAGCATCAAACAATGAAGTCAGAATAAGTTTAACAAAATACGTGCAAGACCTGTATACGAAAAATGGCAAAACATTGCTGAGAGAAATCAAAGCAGAGCTAAATAAATGAAGAGACATTCCATGTACAAATATTAAAAGATTCCATATTGTCAAGATGGCAATTCTCCCCAAATTGATCTATAAATTTACCTCAATCCCTGTTGAAATCCCATCAGGCTTTTTTTGTAGAAATGTACAAACTGTAAATTTTTTATGGAAATGCCAAGGACCTACAACAGCCAAAACAATTTTGACAAAGAAGAATAATGTTGGAGGACTTACATTATCTGATTTTAGCATTCACCAAAAAGCTACATTAATCAAGACAGTGTGGATTGGCACAGAATATGCATATAAATCAATGGAATAGAATTAAGAGTCCAGAAATAAATCCCTATGTAATGGTCAGCTTAATTTTGACAAAGGTGCCAAGATAATTAATGGGAAGAAAGAACAGTCTTTTCAACAATTGGTGCTGGGATAATTAGATATCAATATGCAAAAAGAACGTAGACCTTTAACCACACACTACAGCCAAACTCAAAATGCCTCATCTACTTAAATGGAAGAGCTTAAACTATAAAAATTCTAGAAGAAAACACCGGAGAAAATCTTCTGACCTTGAGTTTGGCAAAGAATTCTTGGCTGCAGTACCAAAAGCACAATCCACTGAACATGCACAGCCTTAACAATAGGGAAAAACAGAAAGTTTCTAAATGATCATTTAACTAAAATAAATGTAAGAGGGAGAAAAAAAATTTAAAAATGTAAGGTCAGAATCAATGACATAAAGAATAAAAAGCAATAGAGAGAATTATCAAAATCAAGTCCTATTCACTTAAAATACAGGAAACCTCTGGTCAGAATACTTTTTAAAGGGAAGGATGAAAACAAGCAAGATTCAGACTAGAGAGGGAAAATACACCATATAGATAAGCAGTTAAGAACCTCCTGAACAACTTCATGCTGACAAATTTGATAACTGAGAAAAAACTGATAAATTCTTACAAAACTATAAAGTGACAAAATTGACACATAATGAAACAGAACAAGTTAACATGTGTGTTTGAAAGTTTGTTAAAACTCACCCATGAATCAAGGACTTAGGGATAATGGCTTTAATTACAGCTTCAACTTCTCTTGTGCTTTCTTGCTACTACCATTTTGCCTTCATTATTATGGGCTTGTGTAGACGTTAATTTGCCCCCCAAAATACCCTATAAATTCAATATAATCCCAACCAACCTTCCAGAAGAAGATTATATTGAAATACATAATAAAAAGGTCCCCAAATATCTAAATAAGCTTTTAAAAAGAGGAGCAAACAGAGGACTCTCCCTGTCAGTCATAAAAACACACCACAAATGAGTGGGACAAGCAGAACTGCACCAGGGCAGGGACAGACACATATTCCCACGAGATGAAGAAGAGCTCGCACACCTGCCTGTGATTTTATGAGGAAAACTGATAAAGGACAGAGTTTTAGAAATCGTCAATAAGAAACTGTCACATACCTTGTCAGGAAAAAAATAGCTGGATTACTATTTTACCCCACGTATAAATTAAAGACCTATACGTAAAGTGTAAAACCGAAAGGCTAATAGAAGTAAATGTAGCACAATCATTTCATGCCCTAGGTGGGGAGGGGGAAAACATCTTCAAAAGTCCAAAAACAAAAACCGTGGGGGAAAAGCTGGCAGATGAGGGACTGCAAAACATAATACCTAGAATATATAAATAGTGCCTGCCAATCAACAAGCAAAAATAAACTTAACTGAAAAATGGGAAAAAGACATGAATACAAAATTCATAGAAAGAGGAGCCCGAATGGCTAGTAAGCATATGAACAGCTACACAAGTAATCAAAGAAATGTTTAATAAATATCACTTTACAACCATTAAAATGGTAACATTTCAGTAAGACAGATAATATCACCTATTGGTGAGAAAGTAGAGAGGTGGAGACTCTGCGCCGCTGGTGGAGTGTGACCCGGCACTGCAGTTCTGGATGTGAAAGCATAAAGATGCTCCAGGACCCAGCAAGCCTCCCCTAGCTACATTTAAGGTTAAGAAAAAAAGAAAAAAAACACTCAAAGAGATTGGTGAGATTCACGTATGAGGATATCCACCTGTTCGGGCAGCAGGACGTAGAAGCCCCCTCGGTGTCTGTGGTCGTCACTACAGCAACGGTCCCCACTGAGTCGTGCCCCCCAGCGTACACACCCCCCCGTGTGGTCTCCCGGACTGGCCCCGGCTTTGCTCTGTCAGTGTGGTGTTAGCAACACGACACAGGCGGGGGCTTGCAGAGCGCTCGCACCCTGGGGGGGCCCGCCACACTGTGCGTGCTCAGGAAGGGCTTGCCGAAATGACCAAATAAATGAACTGAGAAAAGAAAAACGAATAAATCTTCCGATGATAACTTATTTTACATGAGAAGGAATGCAAAACCTAAGAAGAGCATTTATTGTGTGTGTATTCCACTAGCACTTCCTAGGTTTTAGGATAAGGTTACTTTTCAGTTGCCAAGGACATGACTCAACAGGATGAGAAGAGAAAGGAAGAACAGCGAGAAATGATGCCAGTTCTTGCAGTATGTAAATTCCAAATTTCTGCACCTGAACTTTCCCAATTCCACTCCGCCTTTCACATTTCGGCCGTGCTGCTAAGTACTAACACACAGACGTGATTCCTTGCGATGCCCTGTTCAGTGTGAACACAGAGAAATGCTAACTGTATTCGCCGGACATTTGCTCTGCGCCAGGGACGACTCATCCTATTTAACACAGCAGTCTTGTGGGAAACCTTCGGTGGTTGTGCAGATGACATGTTAGAGATGACAAAAGTGAGACTCCACATACAAGGTTACTCAGTTAATGGCCGAGCGCAGCATGGAAGCTGATGTGATCAGATGCCAGGAGCCGCGCTCTGAGCCGTGGTGCAAGTCTGCACACGCTGAAGCCAGTGACAACGAAAACCAACTCGGAAAGGCTACGAGTGATTGCTCTCAAAAGAGACACTTCAACTTTTTAAATTATCTCATCTCTATCACATTTTTCTTTATTCTGTTCTATTTAAATCACTACATCAAGACCACAAAATAATCTTAAAATGATAATAATTATAAAACTTTTCTAAACACCCAGGAAGAAAATGTGTATGAGGAGACTAGACAATTTTTTTCAATTTTATCATGTCTTTTTCTCTCAAAACATTTAAATATTTCCTTCTCTTCTCCAAAGATGTCAACGTGTTTTCTATTAAATTCTCTATCTTTCCCCCTCGTTCCCCCTCTCTCTCCCCATCTTTCTCTCCCTCTCTCTCTCCCACACTCTCCCTCCTTCTCCTTCTCCCCCCAACACAGACACACACATCCCACCCCACCCACACACTCTGATCCCTACTACTTCTCTATATTTTCATTTTCTTATCTTGTCTCCTAATAAGAAACAAGAAGTATTGCCCCAAATTACAACAGGCAGACCACTCTAAACACCACCATGCAAATAGCAGTCATAAAATATATTTTAAGAAATGACTCCTGAAAATATGACTCTTAAGTTCTCCTAGTGCTAATCTCAGAGCTCAGCTAATGGAGACACTTGTGTGACTCGGTGGCATCCATGCCGTGTCGGCCTCCACGTCCCTCAAACCTGGCGGGGGGCACGACTGGAATCTGGACTGGTCTAACTCCAGAGTGTTCGTGATTTCTACATAATGCTCCTATCCTGACATGTTCCTGAACTCAGATTTTTAAAGTGACTTATGTTAATATACGCACCAGACCTAGCCAAAGTGCAAGTGTGGGGGATAAAGCCAGTTTCCTCTGGAGTCCTGAATTATTACCTTCTAGTCAGAGTCCCACCTGGCCTGGCCCTCCTCAGACCCTGCTTCCCGTCGCCTCTCTCCATGCCCGGCCCTCCCTCCTCTTCCTCATACCTGCCCCCTTGCAGGTCCTGGCAACAGAAACAAATGGTGACGGCCCTCCCCCTATTTTATGTCACTGCTGATAACATATGTAATCAAAAGTTTAAGGCCAAACCTTGCACTTACAAAATGTTTTTTATCATCTCCAAAGCACTTGCCCACTGCAGACATCATTTCATTGATTCTTCCCAAGTTCTCTAGGGCTTTCTGATTCACACTGAGCACATGAGGGTTAGAACCAAAAGGAAAAGTTGAAGAATAAAAGGGGGACATAGGATACTAAAGCTATAAATAAAAAGCCTCAGGACTGTCCTTCACTAGCCAAGACATCTATTTGCTTTTCAAATATTAAATAGCAATTACCTTCTTGACTTACAAAAAGTAGAAGAGTATTAAGGAACTTGCCACGCATAGTAAACAGGCAGCAGTATGTTCTGAGATAAAAGCCATTAACCAGCCACCCACTAAGCCAAGTTGGGCTATGGTGGCAAACCAATAACAGATTTTCATTTATTTGTTCATTAAGCTAATTACATTTTATTGGGTATTTAATGTGTTCTAGGCACTGTGGTTTTTCAGTGCTCCGGGGGGAACAAAAGGCCCAATATCTCATCTATCTCCACTGTTCAGCATCATCTTTCATCCAACAGTTGCAATAGTAGATATTAGGTTAGATATTTTCCAGAATATTCACCTAAATTTCCATCTTTTCTACTGCAAGGCAGCATGGTCCTATTTTCAAACCTCTTTTTAGAGACCAAAGGTGATGCCAATGTCCTTGATGTGCATTTCTAACAAGAA
The DNA here is from genome assembly GCA_028533085.1 of Varecia variegata. Taxonomy (NCBI): domain Eukaryota; kingdom Metazoa; phylum Chordata; class Mammalia; order Primates; family Lemuridae; genus Varecia; species Varecia variegata. The sequence continues at coordinate 3,573,769 of CM052443.1, read as the reverse complement.
AGCAGCAGGAAGTTAGCCAGGGGTGGCACTCAGAACATGCCCAGCCCATTTATCCATCACCTCGATGGTTCTGCAAACGATGCATATTAACAATTGGCCCCAGGGGGACTCCAGGACAATGACTGCCTTAGTTGGTAGTGTGGACCGATGTATGTGTCCTTCCAAAATTCATATATTAAAGTTTTAACCCCCAGGGTGGCTGTATTTGGAGTTAGGAAGTAAGTAGGGTTAAATGAGGTCATAAGGGTGGGGCCCTGAGCTGATGGGGTTAGTGTCCCTACATGAAGAGACACCAGAGTTCTTGCTCTTTCTCCCAGCCACAGGAGAGCACAGTGAGAAGGCGGCTGCCTGCAAGCTAGGAAGAGACCCCTCACCAGGAACCAGATGGGCCAGAGCATGACCTTGCACATCCAGTCTCCAGAACTCTGAGAAATCAATGTCTAATGTTTAAGCCACCCAGTTATGGTATTTTGGTAGAGCAGCCCAGGAAGACTAAGACACTAGGATTTTGTCATTCTTCCCAGTCCAACTTGGAAGTGACAAAAGAGCTTACATTATGAAAAGGAAAGACTTAGCCAGCACCACTAGTTACTTCCTCACAGCAGAAATTACTCATTGTTTTCATTAGTTCTAGAACTATATAAAGTAATTCTCTTCCAACTAAAGACTAAATCACTACTCATGTAGTCTAACGTATGGCAACCAGCATATGAAAGAAAAGAGCATCAGAGAAAGTGATGAGAGTGTTTGCAATATTACTCTTACTGGCCTGACACATTAACATTTTAAAACACAGACCACAGACACTTCCTAAATACACTTTTCATATTTGAGGTTTCACTTGCACTCACAGTATCTTTTGCTTGGACCTTCAAGTGCAAGGCATTGGCGTTATAACGGCTCAGGAAGGAGTTGAATGAAGGTCAGAGGTAACAGCCTCTACAACCTCTATCCACTTTTTAATCCACTTTTTATTTTTTCATGATGTTCCTGAGAATTGCTGATTAATGTAGTAAATGAGATTATAGATATATGTACATTTACATTGCATATTTGGGTTTATTTAAATATATTGGTTTCTAAAAATGTAACTAAGCCCAAACTTTATATACATAAGTACAATCATGAAATCACTGTTTAATACATCTGTGAAATATGTCCTTACTAAGGAACACTGTTTACATAGTAAAATGTAACATAGCGATGTGATGGGACATGTTGATGATGGTTTTCACATCTATACGAAAAATTTCAAGCACACCCTCCTTCTTAGTAGCTTCTTAATATTTGCCATATTGGCTTCAAATCACTTTTTTCTAAAGTATTCTCAGCCCGATTACACTCCCTCCCTCCCTCCCCAAACGTAATCTCTCATTTGATTTTACTGTAAATGCATGTTTCCATAAAACACATTGAGAGTTGGTTTTGAAGTTTTTCAAATCTTACATAAATTGTATGATACTGTAATGCTACATTTTTTGAGATTTATCCAGATTCATGCATGTAGTTCTGATTCATTCACTTGGTGGTATGATATTAATATTAACATTTTATGACTGTATCACAATTTATTCATTTTTCCTGTTGACAAACGTATAGGATGTTTCTAATTTCTTGTCATTACAAACAATATTTCTGTAAACATTATACATCTTTCCTTATGCACAGGTGTGCAAGCCGTCACTGGTATATATACTTAGAAATGGGATTGCTAGATTGTAAATTATGTACATTTAGAACTTCATTAGCAGCTGGGCATGGTGGCTCATGCCTGTAATCCTAGCACTTGGGGAGGCCAAGGCGGGAGGATCACTTGAGACCAGGAGTTCGAGACCAGCCTGAGCAAGAGCGAGATACCCCATCTCTACAAAAAACAGAAAAATTAGCTGGGCGTGGTGGTACATGCCTGTAGTCCCAGCTACTCACGAGGCACAAGGGTCACTTGAGCCCAGGAATTTGAGGTTGCAGTGAGCTATGATGATGCCCGTGCACTCTAGCCTGGGCAACAGAGTGAGACTCTGTCTCAAGAAAAAAAAGCAAAGAACTTCATTAGAGAATGCAGAGTTCTCTGTACAGTGGCTATGCCAACCTGTACTCCTATAGCAGGGCATAGGAGCTTTATGATCCACATCCTGACCGACACTTGGAATTGCCAGATTTTTACATTTTTGTCAATTGAAGAGTACAAAATGGTATCTCATGCAGGTTTCAACTTACATTTTTAAAATGCTTTTCATTGAAATTGATTTATTCCTAACACTCTCCTATTTTAAGTCCCTGACATATTAGCACTTGTGTCTACTGTCTCATTGTTAATACTCGTCTACCAGCTCGCTCCAGGGTGATTTTCGTTTCCTCCTTGGACCTCATTTTGCACTTATTGAATTTCCTGCAAAGAGCACGTATTACTTTTATAATCTGTAAAAATCTAAGAGATCTATTTCAATTTTTGGAAGAAAGAAATTAGACCTCTGAGAATTCTTTCAGTAATGTGAAGAAGCCCATAATGAGGCAAAAAGCCTTACCCTGATGTATCTGATCAGTAACCCAAGGTGTCACAAATCAAATTTGCTTAAAATGTACTTCTGTACATGAAAATGCATGTGCGATGGCACTTTTTAAAAACAATGTGCATCTAGGATGTTTTTCCCAGGAAACAGTGTCCCCTTCACACTGCGTCTTGCCGCATAGAGGCACCAGCGCTGGAGGATCCAGTTGTCTCCAGGGTAGGACGGCGGGAACGGAAGACCTCCCACCTCGGCCCCGCCGCGTGTGCTCCGTCTCCTGAGGACAGTGTCTCCTGTTTCCATCCCCACTAGTTATTGGCATTGCCTCGGTCCTGGGACAAAGTTTAGGGGGACATATTTAGAAAGGTCACTTCCCCCACTGAAGAGAAAGTGGATTAAACTATTTTCATGAAACTCTAATATTCTGTGAGAGATGGTAAGAATGCAATGTGTTAGGAAAATGATTTAATTTGCTTTTTTGGCCCAGAGTCATCTATCAATATTTTACTTTGTATTTGCCATAGTTGCATCTCAGTTTTTATTTTAAATAGTAGTAACACATGGTCTCAAGTTATCTTTATCTTGTATTTTAAACTACAGGGCAAGCCCTCATGAAAACATCATACTTAGAAGTCAGTACTTAACTATCAATTTCTTTTTTTTTACTTCTCACAAGACAGATAAGCTCCCTAACTAATAAATTCTTCTTCCCTCTCTCACACTGTCTGCAGAGCTGGCAGACTGGAAGGTAATTCTACCAATGACAGAAGTGGTGACTTATCATTTCTAAGGTTCACAGATTGATAAAAGAGGCCTTATCCCAATGTTTCTTAGGTGAATTCCATCCCAATTATACAGATCTTCCAGAAACTGGCTCTGGCTGAGGAATTTCACAGAAGCTACATCCCCAAAGCTAAGCTATTACCTTCTCTGGACACAACCAGCTGTAAAAATGTCCTATGGGCAGAGACTCAGGCACAATTTCTAGTATTCATTTGCCTCTAAAAATAACTCGCCTAATTATGTAAACAAAGTACCACTTTTCTAATGGATATTAGTGGTTTAATTGTTCGAGTCAAGTCAAGAAAAGATGTGTAATTGTATTCATTTCAACAAAGTTGCTTCGATTTGACATTTGTTGACTGTCTACCACGTAAAGGATGACGTCCGTTTACGACTGCAATTTCTCTCCCTCGGCAAACTTCAATGAAGTATGAAGCTTTATCAACATGCTCTCTTCGTGGGCTTTATTTAGCATGCCAACTTGGTCAGCAAGATTTTCTAAATGGCATCCTAAGGGTCATTCTGAAAGTGAACCTCAAAGTTAGAACCAGGACACATTGTCTTCTCTACGTAGACAGTAAACGCTATAACGTCTTTGCAGTCACAGTGCTCAGAACTTTCTAAAATTGAGCGTTTTCGGCTGCACCCCACCCTCCTCGTCCACACATGCGATGTCTTCCTTTAGACGCACGGAAGTGGAGCTGCGAGGAGAAGGGGAGGATCACAGAGCAGCATCCGATGCCACCTGCAGCGGCTTGTGACGCAGACGCCGGATGGCCAACCCCAGGGTGGGCATAAGCAGCTTCTTTTCACACAGAACACTTCTCTAAGATTCCAGCACAGCAAGTGACAAACAGAGCTATGAACCCATTTTTAATTCATGGGGAGTGTCTATTTCCTCATTGAAAGTTGCCCGGGAACTTTAATTTGGGCTCTGAAAATGTAGGCATATCTTCAATAGACAGTTGATGGTTGAAAACAGGGAAATTACTGCTGAATCACAGACAAATCTTATTATAGAGTGTGATAGAGCAAATATTGTAAAGAGACAGGTAATAATTTACACCTGCTATGTACTCAGTAAATATTTGTTGAACCGAATTTAATCACTTGGGAAGGAGCTGAATAAAAGTAGCTCCCTGCGCTCTCTCCTAGCTGCGGCTCTCAGCATCGAACCATCCTCTGCCAGACTTTCTGAGGACATAGGTTAGCTCCACAAGGGAGGGATTTCTCCTCTCCTTACTGTGCGATTTGTCATTCTGTGCCCCCGCACCAATGGGAGAGTGAGAACACAACCATCTACCTCAGGGTGAAGTCCTGCTGGCCTTGATTTACGATTCAGAACTCTCCCCGAATATTTTCCCAGAAAATTAACCTGTTAATGTTTCTGGAGGAAAGAAAGGGGCGAGGGAGTGCGCAGGCACAATGTATCTTTGTGCATTTAGAGTGTTATTGTGTGTTTGTCATTGGAAACTACTAAAATCCACACTAGCGTCTCCCTCCCTGCAGATCCTTACACAGGGATGACCCCTGCTCTGTGTGTGCTTGTGCTGCGTCTGGTCCTGTCTCTGTCATCGCACGTTTATTTCTCGCAGAACTCCTTTCTGGGGGTTACGTGTGGCACAAGGATCCTCACCATTTTAGGAAGTGTAGAACTGCTTGCTAAGAGAGCACTGTCATTGTTCAGCGTGGAACAACAGGCAGACGGCAGCGACCTCTTGGTGTTGAGCACCTGGAATGTTCACTTCCAGCCCCTCCCCCAAGCAAGCAGCACATTCCCAAGTCCAAGGCAGGAAGGTCCCCGTCTGGCCACCAGTGCTGCTCCGTCTGACTGCTGAGGGTCAGCAGAGGCCATAGCTCAGCGAGAGTGCTGACTCTCGCCGCACTGAGATCACAGTTCCACCAGCCCCTGCCAGTTGGTCATGTCCTGAATGCAGGGAGGGTCTGGGATGTCCCACGTGTTTATAGAACACTCCTGGGAATCTCTAACGCACCTGACAAAACCAACCTAGAAGAGGAGGCTGTGCCACTCAGAGGACAGCCTCAGCCTGTGGGGATCTTGACGCCTTTTCGAGGTCCCCCCTAATATTTTCTGTGGCCCTCACCTTCCTCCTGGGCTCAGCTCAGCTGCTGCCTTCAAACATCTGTGAAGTTGATCCAAATGTGGCAGCTACTGAGTTAACGCCAAGGCCACAGCATTTGCGAGCTCACAACTCCCTGACCGCCACTCCCACAGAGGGTGCCAGTGTCAGTCGTGTCCAACGCTCTGCACCAGCCTCCTCGACGCAGACAGGAGTGCGAAGTGACCGGCTCTGCTCACGCTGGCCTTTGCATGGGACAGGAGAGGCCTCTCGACATACTGCACGTTCCACCTAAAACCCGCCCCTAACGTCCCCTCAGCAGTAACAGAGGTTTCTAAAATCAAAAGAAAAAATGTATGGACCTCCCTGGTCTTACATCTAGTAAAGCTGCAGGAAAGAACACACCGAAGCTCATCGGCTAAAAGGGAGAGAGAGGATTCAAAATGCCAAGAAAATATCTGAAACGGAAGAGAACTAAGGAAAACAGCAAGGAAAGTGGTAGGCACGAATGGAATTCTGAGCGACCACAGTGATGCTTTGGAAACACCTGGTGCAACGCTGTCACTTCCTGTCCCACCTCACTGTGTGTGCAGTGCTTCCAGCAATAGTGTTGCAACAATAAATGCACAAATGAGAGAGCCGTAAGTCACCGGGTGAAGCGTCCCC
>CM052443.1:3534250-3567232 GCA_028533085.1 Varecia variegata | reverse complement strand
CATCTTGGTATCCACAGCACCTGGGCCGTTGCCTTGTGCTGAATAAGCGGACAGTAAGTGCTTGCTGATTTCCTTCTTAGGGGCACTGGCTATTGTTAGGGAGAGAAAAGTTTTCCTACCTGTGATTTAGAATGAATGGCATGAAATGTGGACAAGAACCTGATACTCAAATGCAAAGTATTAGCTGCAGCTCCAGGAGAATTTGTACATCTAAACCCCAGAGCTCATGCTAAGTCTGAAGCAAAGGGTTTGCATTCATCCACTACACAATCATCTCACCATTTTCACGGACAGCCTAATGTGTTTTAAATAATTGAAGGCTATCCTAAGTATTCTGTCGAAGAAGCCGTATTTAACTCCTGATGCAGGAACCAGTTTCAAACCTGTATGCAAAATTAAGGGAACAATTTTCCCACATCCAAAGATTGGTGGGGGGAGATTCTGCACAGAGAAGAAATGCTCTCTGTTGCTACTGGGTTTTTAACATAAATCACAGTGATTAAAATGCATGATTATACTTCCTAATTTAATAACACCCTTGAGGAATAAACATGATAGCAACATAAATTCATGAGACTGTATTGCATTGTCTGCTCCAGAATGAAACATTTAACATTTTCCTGATGCCAAAGTAGAAGGTTTATCATTTTTGCTCCTCCATGAAACAAAGTTTTACCATCTGAGGACTTTTTCCTGCAATAATTTAGCTGTGAGAATCTCTTTTTAAAACAGTTATGGATGTACCATAATTATCTCCTTGTGAAAGGGCAGAGCAAACACGTACAATTTCAGGTCGGGCATCACGCAGGTCTATTTCAGCTGTCCACGTAGCAGGTGCTGAATAGAAACATCAGCATAGCCGTGTTACAGGGCTGCCTCAGGAACGTATTTCTCCTGCATGATCATTTATTCCAATTAAGCAGAACCAGTAATAGAGCAAATTAGTTGCAAAACAGTGGCCAACAGAAACTTATTACAGAAAGAATGTTGTTCTGGGAAAATGGGTAGATGGGGTTTATATAATAAATCTGCAAGCAAACAGATATTACTTAATATCTTACTCCGTGACGACCACAGTTCTTGCTCTAATGCGGCAGAGGTCAGTATGTATTGGACAAGCACAGGCATCAGGAACAGAGGGCTACCGTGATGTAGGCGGTATGTAAATAAAGGATCAAATAATTGTTATAGCCGGCTCCATAGTCTGGTTACATCAGAATTTAATAGTAGAATTAATGTAACTGTGAACTAAATTTTAAATTTTTAAATATTTCATTCTATTATAGCAACATTAATAGAATCACAAATAAAATGTACTCATAACTCCATGACTTCAACAAATCAAATTGCATTTATTTGTCCATTATTACTTCTAGTCTTTTATAAAAATATATACTTTTTGCTTAACTTAAAGCATACTGCAGTTCAGAAGTACTTGATATTTTAAATCAATACAGAAGGTTCAGAATGTTTAACCCCACCATTTTAACCCTGAGGAAGTTTTGACTTTATTTATTTATTTATTTATTTTTTGAGACAGAGTCTTGCTTTGTTGCCCGGGCTAGAGTGACTGCCGTGGTGTCAGCCTAGCTCACAGCAACCTCAAACTCCTGGGCTTAAGCAATCCTTCTGCCTCAGCCTCCCGAGTAGCTGGGACTACAGGCATGCACCACCATGCCCGGCTAATTTTTTCTATATATTTTTAGCTGGTCAGATAATTTCTTTCTATTTCTAGTAGAGACGGGGTCTCGCTCTTGCTCAGGCTGGTCTCGAACTCCTGACCTTGAGCAATCCACCCGCCTCGGCCTCCCAGAGTGCTAGGATTACAGGCGTGAGCCACCACGCCCGGCCGACTTTATTTATTAATAAAAATATTTTCCTCAGAATTGCAGCAACATTAAATGCCATTAAACCAACACAACCCTTTGATTAGTTGTCTAGACTTCATGGGTGACCTGTTCGCAGTTTTTCATTTTCGTTAGGACCAATTCTTGTCCATGCAAATTTCACAACACAAATTTGATTCATTGATTATTTTTTGGTCCCAATCACATTTTACTAATTAATATTTTGGGCACTGGGCATTTTCCTAAGTGACCATTACTTCTTCCAATTCTAATGTTCTTATGTGAAGTTTTAGCTATTATCAGTTTTATTTTGGATTTATAGTTTCCACCAAGTCTAAATTTTCCTACTAGTGCACACAACGAACATAAAATGGTAGAGTCCCCCATCCTGCTTATTTCCATACACATCTGTGACAAGACTTTGCTTTTGCTTTTCATGGGGACAATCGCAGACGACTAAGGGCCACTAAGCAGATGCAGCATAGATCACTCTCCTATCTTTCTCAGTGGACACTTCGCTTCCCCTTTAAAATCAAGTGAGGTGGGGCCCGATGGGATTATATTTATTTTATGTAACTCCCTGGGGGGAAATAGGACAAAAAAATCATAGTTTTTTGACAGTTACTTCTAGGCAGGTATCTAAGCTGGTGCAGCTTGAAGAGGAATGTGCCAGCAGGAGTTATCAAAAGAAAGAATATGTACAATTATTATGTGTCAATAAAAAAAATCAAAAAAAAAGAAAGAATGTTTCCTTCTTTTTAAAAACAAGTGAAAGTCTTTCCTTCCATCTCAGGGCACATGGAAATACTGCCCTGACTGCCTTTTTTCTTTCTTTCTTTGTGGTAAGAACATTTAATGTGAGATTTGCCTTCTTGACGAAACTGTAAGTGCTCAGTACAGTATTAACTATAAGCGCTATACAACGTTGTACAGCACATCTCTACAACTTACTCATCTTGCATAACTGCAACTTTATACCTAAACAGAAACTTTCCACTTCTGCCTCCCCACCAGCCTCTGGTAGCCACTGTTCTAGTCTCACTTTGAATGAGTTTAACTACTTTTAGGATCCACATGTAAGTGAGATCATACAGTATTTGTCTTTTGGTGCCTGGCTTATTTCACTTAATGTCCTCCAGATTCATCCATGTTGTTGCAAATGACAGGATTTCTTTCTTTTTTAAGGCTGAATAGTATTCCATTGTGTATATACCACACTTTATCCATTCATCTGTGATGGACACTGAGGTTGAGTCCACTTCTTAGCACAATCATGGGAGTGCAGATGTCTGAGATCCTGACTTCAATTCTTTTGATTATATACCCAGAAGTGGGATTGCTACATGATATGACAGCAATTTTTAATTATCTGGGAGCCCCAAGACTGTTTTCCATGGCAGCTGCACCATTTTACATTCATACAGCATGCACTGGTTTCAATTTCTCCACATCCTCACCAACGTTTGCTGTCTTTGGTTCTTTTGATAATAGCCATCCTAACAGGTATGAGATTTAACATTATGGTTCTAATTTGTGTTTCCCTAATTATTAGTAATGCTGAGGATCTTTTTATATACCTGTTGGCCATTTGTATATCTTCTTTGGAGGAATGTCCATTCAAATCCTTTGCCCATTTTGTAATGGGTTATTTGTCCTTTTGCTACTAAGTGGTAGGGGGCCCATATTGTCTTCCAGAAACTTTCTCACTTCTCTTTCCACATTTAGGTCTATAATCCACGTGGAATGTGTTTCTGGCATGATGTGAAGCAGGCCTGCTTTTATTTCTTCCAGATGGCTATGCAATTGTCCCTACATTATTATGAAAAGCCCATTCTTCCCCCACTGCTCTGTGATGCCACCTTTGTCATGAAACCGCGTCCGTCTGTGTGCATCTGTGTCTGAGCTCTGCGTTCTGCTCCATTTGCCAACTTACTCTTCCATTGCACCAAAGGCCACTCTCTCATTTCCTATGGAGCTATAGAGCCTTCCGTGTGGCAGGGCGAGCCTGCGCTTCTTCAAAGTGACCTGGTTAATTCTCGGTCCTTTGTGTAGCACACGCCGGCTCTGCTGATTTAAGGCATAGTTTCTTTCAGCAGTTTTATCCCTGTTAGGCAGAATGTGCTTCGCTGCACGTTTGTTTATGCTCTGCTGAAGACCTGTGTGATCACATTTTCTTGCATGTCAGATGTTCAGAATGGACCTTCCACCGCCAGCACTGTGGAGCACACGTCCAGATTTGGAGCAACAGTTAGGGCTCCACAGGCTTTGGAACCAGGCACATCCTAGCTTTGCGCCAGACATGCATTTATTTAACCTCTCCGAGCTCAGCTCCTTGTTGTAATAACGTCGTTATCATAGTTACCCATGGAGCTATCGAAGATTTTAAAAGATACATAGGTAAAGCTTGTTGCATAATGCCTGGTGCACAATAAGCTCCCAATTTTTTTAAATGAAAGCTACTATTATCATTTTATGGTGAATTTTTCACTTTTTCCCCAACCAACATTGTCAGCAAGAAATCACAGGTGTTTCATCTCGTGTCTATGGGCACTTTTCTGAATTAGACACATAAAGATTGAGGTGTTTTTTATACCCCTTTCACTATGACGCCGGTCACATGACTGTATGTCAAGCTGTCAACACACATTTGCCTTTGGGGCAACTCCCAGAGTTCATTTTACAATCACCAAGAGGCCAGAAGGTAAAGTGAGGTCAGCAAAGGCAGCTGTCCAGGCTGAGCCAGCAGAAAGAGGCCGAGCACCTGTCGCTCACGGTTCACCACGGCTCTAAAACCTGACATTCGGCAGGCAAATCCCCAACTTCTGTGCATTTCTCAGAGCACACGCTCGTCTCTGCACATCATTGTCAGGAATGAAGCTGACACCCAGGGTGTTCCGCGCAGCTGCGGCGATGGGTGTGTGAGCTCCCGTCTCTGCCTGGGTACTCCTGTTCCTCTCTTTTGCTGGCTGTAGGCTGACCCCAGCTTGTTAGCCACGCCTTTACCCCCGTTTTGCCCCTAGACCAGCCTGCTCTTCTGGAATCTTCCCTGGCAGCCTGGAGGACCCCCTGGCACAGTGGGCGTGGCAGGGCTGCCACCCAGCCGCCCTCCCTTGTGTATTTCAATGATTCTTGATTCTCCGCAGCAGCCCTTGTTTTCCTGGGCATCCTACAGTCCCCCTTTCTCGCCCGGTGTTTTATCCCACCCTTTCAGCCCCAGGGGCTTCTGCACCTTGGGACTTGTCCAGCAGTGATCTGGCTCATGTTTGCTGATGCTCACAGGAATCCAGGTGTTATTCCTTCAAGCCACAGAAAACCACAAAAAAGCCTCCCAAGGCTGAAGGTGGATGCCATGTTGTTACTCACACAAAAGGTACACGGTGATTGAGACCAACCTTTTACATGCAGTGTGTGAAAGGCACAATTTCTTCACATTACAAGTGTGGGGAAAACAGTTCACACAGATTTTCCGGTGTGATCATTTTGTTTCTGAATTATTAGACTTATACGTAGATGTTAATGAAAATAAGAGACAACTATCCAGTTACAAATAAAAATCAACTTTTCAAAGACTGGTCAGATCTTCAACCTAATTTTAAGCCAGACGAGATTTTGCATCTGGAGTATACCTGAAATAAGAATATGACCGCTTTAGGCTACACTGGTGGTAGATACGCTTTTTTGTGTGTAATGCAAACTTGTTTTCTTTGCCAGCTGCATAATTAAGAGTTTGCACCTGTTACTTTTCTCGAATTGATTTAACTCAGTGAGGCTGCTTCATGGTTCTCTCTGTAGTTCTGACACCCCAGCACAGGAATCCCTCTTGCTTTGCAAACAAAAGGCTTTCTCTCTGTGGAAGGAGTATTATTAGTAAATGCTTTCATTTCAAGTGTCTGACAACTGAATTTCAATATATACAATATTGAGATGGCCAGTTCCAAAAAAGGGCTATTATTTATACTGGGCATAATGTGTGAACATTTATGACACACAGAGCTAATGTTAGTATCGCTAATCCTTGAGAAATGGCCCCTTGCCAAGCTGTTGGTTCCTAAAGCTGCTGAGTGGGGCAGAGCAAGGTAGCACCTGTGGCCATCGGGTAGGGGATCCTGAAAGCCTCGTGGGGTGACGAGGGCTCCGGGGCCTCGGCAGCCTGGTCTGGGACCCAGGGCCCCAGGAGGCAGTGAGGGCATCCACACAGAAGAGTAGCTATGGGTTTGTTGTTTTCTTAATGCAGCCCTGATCCCATTGTGAGGCTCGAGTGTGGTCAGTTTCCTTCAAATGATTAACTCCACGCCCCACCACTTCCCTTATCAGCCCTCAGTTTCACTGTAATGGCCCCAAGGCCAGGTACCTGACACCTGAGAACAGACGCTATGCCTCCAGCCCACAGAATTATTCAAATTAGCCATCCCCAGGGAGCCTGGGAAACCTAGCTCCCCCACAATACACAGCTGCCCCTACAGCCCCAGCCTGCTGTTCCCGACCCCAGGCAACCCCCACCTGGCCCTGCCTGGAGATGTGTATACCCAGGAGTTCTGCCTTTCATCCTTCAAGTGTCAGCGTGTTGTGGGCATCAACAGAATTTTTAAATTGTATAAACCAGTGGCCTAGTGTGAGGTTTCCAGGCCAGAGTGAGCGCAGAGGCTGCACACGCAGGAGTGGGGGGCTCCGAGGCATGAGCTTGGCAGACACCCCCGTCATCCAGTGGCTGCAGGGAACAGCTCGGTAAGGGGAGAAATTGAAATCTTGTGGCCTCTGATAGGACGCAGCACCACCCTGTGACATTCCTGCCAAAGATGCATGACATTAGACAAGCCCATACTGAGGAACACTCTGTTAAATAACTGGCCCATGATGTTCACAAGTACCAAGGTCATAACAGTGAAGAAGGCTGATGAGCTGCTCCAGACTGCAGGAGAAGAAGCCACAGGACAAGCCTGACCTGGACCGTTGTGCTATGAGGTCATTATCGGGACAACTGGCAAAACTTGAACAGGGTCTAAGAATTAGATCATCACAGTCAATCAGAGTTAATTTCCTGATTGCAGCGGCTGAGTCTGTGGCATGAGGAGACTGTCTGTGTTTGCAGGAAGTAGGCATGGAAGTATTCAGGGGCGATGGGCATCCTGTTGGCAGCTTACTCTCTAATGACTCAGTCAAAACACAAGTTATTTGAATGTAGTTGTGACAATTCTGTAAGTTGTTGTAAAAGAAAAAAAGGATGTTTTAAAAGAAAAAACCTAAAAATAATAAATATCAAACTGAACGCTTTGATTTAAAAAACTTTGTCTTGTTCTTTAGGAACCCAGGAAAAGACATTCTAAAGGGTATCCCTAAGTAGATTTACTAGTTGTTTCCAAACTGCTAATGGTTGGAAAACTCTGGTCACCAAAACGTCTATACCAGAGTAAATCCTTTTCCCACAAGATCATTTCCTGCACATCTAGGTCCATTTCTTTCTCACACCTCTAATAATCCTAGGCCGAGAGAACACAACTTCTATTTCCACTTGGACCCCCACAGTGACCCCCCACCACGTCCTCCTGCTCCAACCCAACCTCTCTTCTGTATGAAGACCACACATCCACCAGTAACAGGCTATTCTAGCTAATGGGAGTAGGGGTAGGTTAGAGAGAAATTTTTCATTTATACTCTGCTTTATATATACACTTATTATTTGATTTATTATCTTTGTATATGAAAACAAAACTTTTTTTTAAGAGGCAGGGTCTCAATCTGTCACCCAGGCTGGAGTACAGTGGCACAATCTTAGGTCACTGAAACCCCAAACTCCTGGGCTCAAGCCATCCTCCTGCCTCGGCCTCCAGAGTAGCTAAGACTATGGGTATGTGCCACCACAGCTGGCTAATTTTATTATTTTTTGTAGAGACAGGTCTGGCTATGTCATCCAGGCTGGTCTTGAACTCCTGGCCTCAAGGGATCCTCCTGCTTTGGCCTCCCAAAGTGCTGGGTTGACAGCACCCAGCCTAAAGCAAAACTTGTAAGGGTTTCTGATCACGTAAAGAATACAGTCCAGCTCTATCCCGACACGCCGGTCCCCTCACAGCCCAGCCCAACCTGGTGCGGGTTTACGTCCCCCAGGCTGGAACGCTCTCCGTGCCCTTCACATGGTGTGCTCTTGCACAAGCCTAGGGTCCCGGGGGATGGAGAATTCTCCTGTGAAGACACTGGTGCCCTAACACCAGACTTCCTAACACCAACAGACTTCCTAACACTCATATTTGGAGGTGCCAGTACCACAGGCAGCACACTGCCCGGTTACTCCAGTGTACCCATCAGATGACAAGTGAGTCCCCATGGCAGAGCTCCCAGTCAGCGTCTAAGGGCCTTGGTCTTCAATATGAGCAGAGAGCAAAGGCTCCAACATGAAAGCCAGAAATCAAGGCAAACAGACAAAGAAAACCCAGATTAGATAAGACAAACAGCATGGGGAGACATGGAAACTTAATTTTTTATGTTACCTTTTCATTTTTAAATAATTTAAGATTTATAGAAAAAGCTCCAAAAATATGTCAAAGATTTCCCATATGCCCTTCATTCAGATTCCTCAAATGTTTACATGTCACATTTTGATATCAAAATCAGGAAATTAACACTGATATAATACGGTTATCTAATCTACAGCCCTTCTTCAAATTTTACCTCTTGTTCCACTAGAGTCATTTTCTGGTCCAGAATTCAGTCTGAGATCCCTCAAGCCGGGCAGGCACTCTACACCCGCTCTTAGTCGATGCCATGAAGTAACAATGCCCTGTGCTCTCAACATGTGATCCAGACTCCCATTTTCTCTCTTCCCACAGGCTTTGGCCCACGGTCTTGGGGAACGGGAGGTGGGGAATGGTGCCAGCAGCAGAAATCCTTCCTACTCTCACAGTTCTTTGGGAAAGAACCCAATACCTGCTCCAAATCTTTACTTTATTGCTGTCTTCCAGCTCTTTATTCTACATTCTCGCACATTATCACACACACACCTCAAAAGAGAAAACTGGCCAGATGACGCAATAGAAGAATGAAGACAGAGAGGAGAGTGTGTCTAAGCATGCACGCCCGAGCAGGAGACACACGGCATGACATCAAAAATCACAGCTGAGAGTAACTTTTAACTGGGAGATAAAAATAAAAATATGATCAAAACATAATCGATACTATCTAAACCAAATTTAGGACCAAAGGCCCTACAATTACATATGCTTAGATACACGTTACCTACTTGAACTCCAGGCCTCTGTCAGTTCTCTGAAAGTATTTCCACAGAGGAAGTGTTTGATAACCCATCCGTCTCTATGCCCGCTAACGTAGAGCTGGGTGTCTTAACTGTATTTGCACTGCATCTTGCTATTTTAAGTTATAACAATTTCCTTACGATGATTTCACATTCATCTTTCCTTTTGAATTAGGCCACTTGTCGATTTTACTTTATTAAATACTAACATGGCTGCTGAATGTCATGAATGCACACTTTCTGATTCTAATGGACACCATGACACTTATATTTAAGTATATCTTCTCATTTGGGCTTCTTACCAATTAAGCAAAAAAATTCGTATTTCTCCAGCACACACACGCACACCCCCTCCCCCCAGTGATGACATGCTTAAGTAGACATTCTTAGTTTTTAACTAAGGGCAGAAGAGAAGTAGATATTTTTCCTTTTATTTTATATGAATTTACACTGGGTTGTGCTGTTTGTTTTTAAAAGGTAACTTAATCCTTCAAACATTAACTTAAAAATGACACAGAAATCATAATTTCTAATGTGAAATAAGAAGGCACCAAATAGACTACGGCAGATACGCTTTATTGTAACTTCTAACACCAAGAACAAAGCTAGTCAGTCCAAAAGAAATAGCCAAATAGCAACAGTAACTTGCCACCTACTGCTAATATTCAGTATTTTGTCCCAAACCAATGGTTTATTTTTCCTATGCTCAGGTAAAGGACCAGGCTGACAATAAAGTACTCTTCGGTCTCTTCCATCCACACCAGCTCCACGTGCACCCGTCCTTCTGCGTCCACGTAGTCCACACAGTACGTCTGTCCCAAGAAATTAGGGCCGTCAGAGGGTGCGGCAGATCTCATGCAAACTGGGGAACTGAAACACCAGAAGGGTTTCCCAAACTCATCCAAAAGAGTTACGTCCATTATAGAACAACTCTACAAAATAAACACAGTAAACAAAATAAACAAGCATAAGGATAAAATGGCCAATTCCACCTGATTTTCACAGAAAACCTGATGTAAAACTAAAATGCTCTCTGTGGCATCAAAATCCAGAAAACTATCATTGGTATTTCATGGTCTATTTTATATTCTAGCGTAGACTAGAGTTAGGATTTCATGTGTCTTATCACCTAATATTCATTCTTAATCAAATCTACATACGAGCACCTACAGGGCAGTCATAGTATTCAGAGCTGGGACCCCAGAGAAACATGCAATAAACATCATCCCTGTCCTCATGGAACTCACAGTTGGTCCACAGGTAACAGACGCTACACAAATGGCACCAACTGTGGCCGGTGCTTCCTGAGTGAGGGGCAGCATCACCCCCGACAGCAGCCCGGTCCTCCTGGCTCTTCACTGCCACCAGCAGACTGTCCCTCCCCATCTTTTATAAAACCTGCTTCTTTGAGGCTCAGAATCTCCAGCCCCTCGCCCTCACTGTCACGTGCCAACCCCTGCCCACCCCCCATTCCCAAGACTTTGGCCCCAGCCTCACCGTCTGCCTCTCAGTCTGTGTCTCACTCTCTCGTTCTCTCATCTGCTCCCAAGTCTCACCATCAAGTGACTCCAACACCCATGGGGACCCCGCTGGAGCCATTTGATACTGTGGACTCGCAATTCCTGAGCTACACAACCCCATAATCTCCTCCGTCACTCATTCCCAGTGACACGTCTGGATGTGTCCCTTCCAAAATCAACATCTCAGGCCCCTGTTTTCTAACCATACCTCTTCGCCTTCCACTTACTCATTCAACGACTTCCACTACATCTGTACTTCAGATCCGCCCGGTATTTTCAGAGGGGGCGAGACACAACCTCCCTGAACCCCACAGGCCCCTTGCTCTCTCCTCCCTTCCCAGACAGACCCCTCCCGAGCTGTCCTCACGTGATTCATCCATTCCCTTAACTCCCAACCACCCCTCACCCCACTCCAACCAGCATCCTCCTGCTATCATTCAACCCAAACGTCTCTCAGTAAGGACACTGAGTCTAGCGAACACTTGCTAGTCTCCACCTCAGCAGCCTGTGGCATTACTCATCACTCTTTTCTTGAAGAACCGTCTTCCCAAACACTTCTAGACCCAGCCACTTGGCAGCTTTCCACCAGCCCCCACCGTCAGGGCTCCTCACAGCTTGGTCCTAAGCCCATTTTCACCATATATAATTCCTCTCCCTAAATGGAATCCACAACATAAGCTACAACCAACACGCCTGTGATTCCCAGAAGTGTATACCTCCAGGCCAAACCTCTTTCCTAAGTTCAAGTCCTACATATCCAAGTGCCCGCTCCGCGTCCTGGATGCAAGTGTCCATCAAATCCCGTGCGACTATATCCAAACGCGCACTCGTCCCAGGGAGACTCTCCCAGCACTCCCCTTCCCGGGATCGTCTTACCCACTGGCCGTCCAGCCCACATGCACACGAGCCTGGGCGTCATTCCCGGCAGCCCCTCCCGCTCTCCCACCACATGCCCGCCATCCTGTCCGTTCTCAATTCCAATCTTCCAACCTTGTCCCGTTTCCACTGCCACTGCCCCTAGTCCAGGTGTCAGGGCCTGAATGTTTGTGCCCCACCCCCAAATTCAAATGTTGAAATCTAGTCACCAATGTGATGGTGTCAGGAGGGAGCCTTTGGGGGTGACTGGGTCATGGGGCAGCACCTTCATAAATAGGATTAACGCACCAATGAAAGAGACTCCAGAGAGCTAAGAGGCACCGTCTGTGAACCAGGAAGAAACACCAAATCTGCTGGTCTTGGACTTCCCAGCCTCCAGAACTGGGAGAAAGACATTTCTATTATTTAGGAGCCACCCAGCTTACGGTATTTTGTCACAGCAACCTAAATGGACTAAGGCACCAAGTTACCATGGCAGCCATCAGACTGACCTCCCCAGTCATTCTCATCCATCCTCCACATTTGGGAGACAAACCTCTAATGCAAGCCTAATTATGTCACCCATAGCCTGAAACCCTGCGACAGCTTCCTACTGCTCTGCAGAAAAGAACTACATTTTTTCCTGTTGCCTGTAAGGCCTGGCCCCACCTGCCCGTCCCCCCTCACTGCACACGATGTGCCCTCCTGCCATCTGTGCTCCAGCCACTCTGACTCTCAGTCCCTGGAACACGCCACACTCCCACCTGACCAAGGGTCACCCAGGCTCCCAGCCTGAGAGCGCTCCTCTCCATCTCCCCATTGTCTATCACGGCGCCTGGGGAAGTCTCCTGACACTCCCATCTCAGTCGGCCGCACGCCCAGTGGGCAGACACACCACCGTGTGCTTACTCCTGGAGGAGTCACCTCACATTCCCCCAGCACCTAGCTCAGTTAGCACTCAGTAACCAATATTTCCTGATGAATGAATGAATGAATGAATGATCCATGAAGCCCTGTCATAAAGGATGAACAAGAGTTCATTAAGCAAAAGAGAGAAGAAAATAGGGAGCAGCATATACGCAGAGCCCAACAGACCCGCCAGGGTTGCAGTACTGACACTAGTTGGCAAGGCCAGAGCAAGCAGAGCAGGACTCTGAGCACCACGAGGATAGGACCCATCAGCTATGCACAGGGTCACACCTCTGGCCACCGGCATGCAGTGACTGGGCCTTGACCAACACATGCTGAACGAACATGTGGGGGCAGCAAAGTGGACAGGGGGCAGTGAGAACAGCACAGAGATACTGGTTATTGTTATACACAAACAGACATGCAGAAAACCTAAAGCAAACCCCAAAGCATCGGTGGTAACAGGAAAGAAGAGATGGAAGAAACACTGGCGAGATAAACTGAGCAGAATCTTACTGAATTCTGAATGGGAGAAGGGGGAGTTTAATCTCCTAGTCTCTCACCCATCACAGATGATAACTTGGGGGGAAGAAACATGCAAGTTCTAGACATGCTGAATCTAGATGTCTGTGGGGCACCCAAGCACCTAAATCCACCAGGTGAACAGAAGTAGCTATACAGGGACTTGAGCAGGGGAGGGGTCACAGCTGGACACACTGATAATTATTAATATTATTAATGAGCTACATCTTAAAATTTACTTTTTAAATTGTGGTAAAATAAACATAACATAAAATGTACCACCTTAACCATTTTTAAGCATCCAGCTCAGTGGCATTAAGTACACACACATTGCTACATAACTACCACCACCATCTACCTCCAGAACTCTCTTTATTTTGTAAAACTGAAATCTGTATCTATTAAATACTAACTCCCCAACCCCCCTTCCCCCCACCCCCTGGCAACCACCATTCTACTTTCTGTCTCTGTGAATTGGGCAACTCCAGGAACCTCATATAAGTGAAGTCATAGAGTATTCGTCCTTTTGTAAACCGGTTTATTTCACTTAGCATAATGTCCTCAAAGTTCTTCCATATTGTAGCATGTGTCAGAATTTCCTTCCTTTTTAAGGCTAAATTATATTCTATTGTATGGATAGATCACAGTTTGTTTATCCATGTATCTGTGGACAGACACTTGGGTTTCTTCCATTTTTTGGACATTGTGAACAATGCCTCTATGAACCAGGACATATAATGTAAGCTATCTTTTAACGTGTTCTGTGTACCAGACACTAACCTAAGCAGTTTCCATAAACAATTTTATTTAATTCTAACAAAGTTAAGAGGGAGTGTCAAAGATAAAATCTTTCAACACTTACCTTTTCAGTATGGCTCTTTATTTGCCATGACTTGTGCCCTGCATTAGAGTTCTATTAATTGGAATTTAAATGCTTACCCCTAGATATCAGCATAAACTGAGCAACTATATACCACTGCTTTCAGAAGTGATAACTAATTAATGTGGCCAAAAGGGCTGACCATTTACACCTAAGTATAATCAGGTCAAAGAGTCTTGACTCAATAAATGCATATCTTAGAGAAATTTGAGGAGCAAAAACATTCTAAAAGTTGAAAAAATGAGATGGTTTAGTAAGTAAATGATATGAACTGGCTGCCACCCTTGCAGGAGACCTGAGTGAAGGACCAGCCAAGGGAAACATCCCTAATCCATGACAGCGGTGACCACAGAGCCTGCGCCCCCCATGCTGGGGGGCTGCACAGTGAGATGCCCAGGAATCCCCTCGACACCTGACCTCACTCCTGGGCCTGTCCTAGGTGATGGATGGTGGCAGTCCTAGAACAGCGGAGACCAGTCAGCAAAGGCCCACTCCCTGCACCCCTGCAGCACAGAGCCCGTGTGTGAGGGGAAGCAGGGTTGGGGAGGGAGGGGAAGAAGGAAGCCTGCATGGTGCGACCTTGCCGGGGCTGAGATTGGGGAGTCAAGGCCAAGGCTAAGTGCTAACAGACATCTCACCGCACCCAGGGAGCCAGAGCCCTTCCGGAATAAGGAGTCATCACTACAGCTGTTTCAGAGAAAAGGCTCTGTGGCCTAAGCAAGTCCTAAGACAATACAATGGTGAGACTGTGGGGCAAACTCAAGCTCTTCTCACCCCATCATGATCTTAACCACTGGTTTAGCAGTCACCTGGTTTTGTTACTTAAAACCTCACCAAAAGCCACCAGCAGAGAATCGGTGGTCAGAGCCCTGAGCCAGGAGCCATGGAGGAAGAAGGCAAAGCCCCTGGGCCCCACGTCTGCAAGACGGTGGAGAAGCAGCAGCCCTGACGGAAACCGGTGCAGAACGGTCCAAGAGGCACGAGGACTCCCTGACAGGGGCACCACTCGGTGGCCCCCCACCTTCAGCCAACGACTTAACCCCTCTACTCTCCCAGCCTGCAGCTGCCTCAGAGAGAGCAGCTGGAACGAGGCCCTCCTCGTTCCAAAAGCCCAGCATTCTCCAGTTCCTTCCTAACCTGTAAAATGGCCTAGCACACAACAGGCACATCAAACCCTTTAACAACTTCCAGGGACACTGAAACCAAAACCCAAATTCTTTCCTCTGGGTTTCAAGGCCCCACTTCCATCACACTCCCTCCGCCTCCCTGGCCAGCCAGCACCAGGCACGACAGCGAGGCGGGAAGGGCAGCCCGGTACCAGGCATGCAGCCAGTGGGTCTCCTCACCTGCCTGCGGTCCCCACGCCCCCTGCGGCACAGGGGGCATTTCCAGCACCTCGTTCCCCACTCCCACCCTGTCCAAGGCATCTCCTTTCACTCAGTTCCTCCTCCACAAGGTATCACTCCCATCCTTCTGGAGGGGGTGTATTTTAAAACCTACCTCAAACCTTCCTCCTACTGACCTTCAGGGAGCTCTGTTTCCAACAGTCCATTCCTCAATCAGTCTCTGTCACCGTGGACATCCAGCAGGTATACATCTGAGCAGTCAGGAGACCTCACCTTCCCCCCAGGAGTGAGCTGCTGTCCTAACCTGCACCCCCCACCTGCCAATGAACTGCACCAAAATTCAGTTCAAAATTCAGCGTCTGCGGAGAGTGCAGCGCTTGCACAGGTGGGAATATCCTGCTCTTCCTAAGGTGTTTGGTTCAGTGGCATCAGCAGACTTAATAACCCCACAGGCCACAGTGCTTGGCAGCAAGTGGCCAATGTGCCTCTCTTATGGGGCACAGCCACCCACAGCGTGCTGGACCACAATGTGTCCATAGCAGGCTGTACTGAACTCAACTCTTCTCGCATAAAGCAGAACCACAGAGAAATACCTAGTTTAAATTAAAACTGATGCCAAACCCTATACAGCTTTAGAAGTAGTGTCAAAATAACATCAAAAAAATGCCAAACCATGAAAGAAAAAAGTAAAAGGGACACAACAGGAAAAGCTTTATCAAAAGAAAATCCATCAATCAGAAATTCTGATAGGAACTGAGAGAAGACAGAGCAGGAGAGTATTTTATTTTGAATTATGTTGAATATCACAGCAAGGCTAGCTTGATCAGGTAGCCTTGCTATTCAAAATGAGTTTGTAAAATACCAGGACAACCACTTAAGAGCAACCAGCCTGTCTGGATTCATGACTGACATGCAGTCACTGGAAGCATCTTTAAAATGTATTTGATATCATAACCAGACTTAAAAAAGAAAAAACTGAGTTGCTTATAATGTGATTTCTTTTTATTTTTAAAGTCTAATAATCTACCATACAAACTTATGAGCTGCTGAAGTTATACTCCAGGGAGTCAAGCTAAAGACCCTTTCCACTTGAATTCCCTCCATGCCAGCTAAGTGTCAGAGGTCACTTTCCTCTGAGCCCCAGGGAAGAAGATTTTTATGGCAACAATAAGGTCCAGTGGACACCAGACACCCCCTCCATGACCACACATCACTTCAAACAACACAACGCAACACAGCAGTGTCCTCTGTCATCATCATTAATATTTATTATTTTTTCTTTTTTTGTCCTTGTGACCAGGATCAGATTCGGGTGACATACTCTCTTGCTAGCCTTTGCTCTGATGGGCATTCTAAGCTAGAGTATTAGGTATATCCTCACCAGAAGTTGTTTCTACAATTTCCAAGAGAAGAAGGGACTTTATTTTATTTTTGTTTTTAATAGTCATATGCACCTAAGAAACTTTTTCTATCTTCTGACCTTACTTAATTTAAAAAATTTTTTTTAACTTCTTGAAAGTAATTTCTTAAAGTAAATGCTATCATTTCACTATACTTAGGGTCATCAGATTCCTGGAGGGAAATTCCTGATCTGCACAGGAAACACAACATCACCTACCTGACCTTTTTCCTTCAGGAACTCTAAGGACAGCTTAGTCTTAACACCAAACCCAACAGTATAAATGGCAAAATGCAAACCAACCACACCACCCTCCGGGCCAAGGGAAAGGGCACAAGCTTCTGAGCTATTTTGTGTCTTCTCCCAAAGCCCATCTGGGAGAAGGAATTTATGGGGAAAATTGTCCAGGGACAGGCAACCCGTTCCCTACATTAAGGACTTAAAATCCTGTTTTCAGATCAAGCTGTTTTTCTGGAAGCCTGTGTACCTGAGTCACATGTTCAGCAACCTACAGACTGGATACTTAGAGCTCATTTGAGTCCAGTCTCCTCCGCTTCTGTGAGAACTGCTGTACGAAATCTTTCACCACATTTGCCGCTCAAATGCTACATGGGATTGGTCCATTACGTAGCTCAGTCTGCCCTACAAAAGGTCTCATTAGAGATTTTATTTTTTAATGATCAGAGCTAGGATAAAGCTCCGTTTCTTCCGATAATTCCTACACTTCCCTTTTTTCCCCGATGAGAACTAAATGACTGCTTTCATGTTGCTCTGGACCACTAGAAAGCACAGAGCATCTTTAACAATTATGCTGACTCTTTAAAAGGTTGTCAAATTTATATTCTGCCTTTCTTGGTCCTCAAGATCTATTTTGATATTAATATGTTATTTTAGCACATATTTTTATTGTAAGCCCTATATAAATCCATCAAATAAAAATAAAGAAGTCAGGTTTGTGCTATTAAAGGCATGAAATGATATTCTTCTGTGTGTGATAAACGTCACTTTTGCCAAAGCTTAAACATTTGCTTACAAATAAACAGGATTAGTGAAACATCTCATTGTACCAAGAATCAAGTGGCTCAAGAGATAATGCCCCTTGGTCTCAGGCATCGTCATCAATAGTTCTAACAAGGCGTGCACACAGGTAGGACAGAGTAGAGCTATGTTACAGGAGGCCCCTGCAGTCTCAGGAGATCCATCCCACGGGTTCCTGAGACTACGAAAATCCTGCTCATCCCACAAAACAAAGATGGAGAATGACGAGAACCAGGCATAGCCATGGACACAGGGTTCACAGAAGAAAACAAAGCTACAGGAGAACACCTCTTCTCTCCTCCCTCCCCTCCCTGCCAATTCCCAGCCTCTGAATCAACTCTCTCACCCCCGTGGCTAGTTTTTACTTAACTGTTCTAGGAAATACATATCCTGGAACAAGAACTTACAACTGCAATGAATTTTAAATTGGATATGACTGATCAAGGTCTTCTGAGCAGATGCTACTTGCCTGGTCCAACCTTCAGCGTCACTCTGTCTCCATGCCACACACAGACAGGGGCCTTTGTGGGCTGGGCGCCATCCAGAAACATCGCTGCAGGTTTGTACCACTCCTCCTCCACCCACCCAGGGAAAACAACAGGCATGCAACACGCACTAATGAATGAATTGACTGTCAGTGGCTAAGAGACTGTACACAAATCCTCAGAAGCCAGAATGATAAACCCAGAACTTTAAAGGAAGCATAATATATATACATATCAACAGACATTTTTTTATTATACAGAAACCAGGTTACTTGAAGAAAAGAAAACAGCTGTTTTTTACCTTTATACAGCCATCAATAACATCAGTTCTCCAAGAGAGGCCAACTTTTCCGATAAGAGGTAGGTGTTCTCTGTTATTTTTCACATTTATAACAATGAGCTTCACATATCCATTTTCAATGTTTCCTGAAAAATTATAAGATTTTTTAAGTTACTGTATAGCAATGCTGACAACAAATCATCTCAGGGCAGCTGCTCCATCGGACGGCTCAGCCTCCTAAGGACTGGCCTCACTGGTGGGGGACAACACCGTAGCAGAGAAATGGCACCTCTCTTGAGGCCAGACCAGGATATCTGGACCCCAGAGGCAGAAAGATTAACACCTGCTCCAGCAAAGCGATGCCAAAGGCGAGTTGGGGAAAACGGTGGGGGGAGCCTGGACACCCACTCCCTCACGATGCAAAACTGTGCGGAGACAGAGAGTCTTCTGACTTGGTTAAGCCAACAGTGACAGAAACAGAAAACCAG
Source organism: Varecia variegata (assembly GCA_028533085.1). Lineage (NCBI taxonomy): Eukaryota > Metazoa > Chordata > Mammalia > Primates > Lemuridae > Varecia > Varecia variegata. The sequence continues at coordinate 3,548,420 of CM052443.1, read as the reverse complement.
AATTACCGAACTGAAGAAAGCAGAGGCAGAAACAGCAAAGAAAGGAAACCAAATGAGACGAAGCAATGAGAAAGCCGCCCCAAGAAACGCCAGATTAGAGAGCAGGCGGACATGAGGAGGTGGGGGCAGGAACCCGGCACGCATGACACAAACAGGCCACTTTGCATGTGCTTGTGAGTGAGAGCGCTTGCACGTGCCTGCCCGACCCCGAGCCCGACCCCGGCCCTCTCCTGCCTGGCTCAAATCTGGCGACAGGGACCTCAACCTTGCACTGCTCAGGGGCCGCACCACCCAAGCCACACCCTGCTCTGCTCTCCTGGGCCTCCGGTGCTGGGGCAGGGGGCGCAGGGGCGGGGAGGGAGCCCGAAGCACTCTCCAGCCTCCCAGTTCCATTTTAACATACCCTGAAGAGCAACTGTCAAGTGTGGTAACACAGTGGCATCCTCACTCATCAGCAAGATTTCTTCAGGGACAGACACCTGAATAAGGGTAAGATGCAAGTCACGGGGCAAAGAGATAGAAAAAGAACAGAGAAGAACAATGCACTTTGGCCCTAGTTTGGTTATTTCATGGGACAAAACAAAACCAAAGCTAAGTTGCCTTGGGAGCCAAAGCTCTGTTCTAGAAATTCCACACGGTGTTCTCCAACTTAAGTGTAGCCAAAAGGTTAAAACTGATGCTTCGCCAGGGGACTCTTTTGTGACAAAATAATGTGCTTTAAGCAAGAGAGACCATCAGGCAGGTTTCTAGCCCTGCGGGATGGCACTCTCAGCCTCCCTGGCCACACTGCTGCCTTCTGAGAGTCTTACTTTTGTTCCAAGGACGGAGACAGCCCACACTTTCTTCTCTGCTGTGGAGTAATTAGCAAGAACCGTGCAGCTCGCCCTCCACTCTCCCCAGGTGTAGGAATGAATGCCAAATGACACCAGCCTTTCCCAGGCAACAGCTCTACTGTCCCCTTGGCAGGGATTGGCGGAAGCAGGGAGGAAGTCTGTGAAAGCCAGGCCTCAGCGGAGGCGCAGTAATGACATTGCGAATGGACCAGATGTGACTCTGCTCTGCTCTCTGCTACCACCCAGCCACGTGCAAAGTCAAGAGAGACCCCCGACCAGTGCAGCAAAGGCAGGCGTGTGCTCGGGCAGCCAACGGTGCAGCACAGAAAACCAGGAGTTCATTTTCCACGCAGCTTGTCCTTAGGACACTGCTGAAAAGGGACCCCAAAGTACAACAGCCAATAACCTCTAATGGCAATTGTCTGAGCTAATAAACATGAAACCCCTGTAGGAAGCAAGGAATGTTGTTATTTTGTTACTACCAAATATTCTCCCACTTCAGAACAATTATCACACTTGTATCTCAAAAGGTCAGAGCTCTTTCCCCCAACCCTCTCTAACGGCTTGTATCTATAAGATAGAAAAAGGTTAAGCTCTTCCCACATTTAAACAATCTGCACAAGGAATGTACGTATGAAAGTGTGCATATACAAAACAAGTAGTATTTTTGAGTCCTTATTGTATACCAAGCACTGAGTTAAGCACATTCTGTAGAGTAGCTTAGAAGAATACTTTAAAAGAATACCTTAAAATAATGCGATTAGATAGGCATTACAATTTTCTGAATTCATAGGTGAGAAAACTGATGCAGAGAGGGTGACAGTAGCTTGCCCAAGGTCATACCACTAAGTGGCAGAAACATGAGTCAAACCCTGCCCTGTGTCTACAGTCTATGTTACAATAAGTTAAAACATACACAAAGCAGGGGAACCATGCTCACCTATTAGTTTATATACTAGCTAAGAATTTCTCATGTAGATTCAAACTCTTGAAGCTTTGTTTTCATGTTACTACCAATAGAGAAAAACTTATTTCTAAATTAGCAAACAAGATACACTGGGCAACCATTTATGGCTTCCCAAAATTTGGGGTAATGTCTCAATCTGTGAGTCCCACACCCACTGTCTCTCATTCCAACATTGCTCATAACTAGGTCATGAGTGATGGGTTTCCTGTGCTGAGACACATGCGCCCCTGCAAAGCTGGGGGCAGCAGTGAGCACTGTGAGGAGGCGCAGCGATGGGAAGAGCCCTCTGCTGACACACCCAGGGGCAGAGGGGCCTGTCCCCGGGGCTAGCAGGGCAGAGCCCTGGAGTCTACTGTTGCATATAGAGTGGTGACATTTTCACAAGAGAAGCCACACAGTGAGGCTGTGCACATGCATAACAAATGCAGAGTCTGGCTCTCCTGAACAGACTCTGAAGTAGCCTATCTTTTAGTAGATTCCTGTGCCCCTTAAACAGCTCAGAATAAATTCTTCTCGTGGAGACTCCAACCTTAATCTACCAATACATACAACCATCCACAAAATGCAGCAAAATACAACCTGAGGCTCACTGTCTTTGGCTCCCAGTGACACTGTACCTACAAGCATGGCCTTTAGGCTCACAAAGACCTCATTCCAAACCCATTTACCAGCTAAATAACTACGGTCAAGTTCCAAACTGAGTAAAATAAAGATACAAATAGCACTTTATGAGGCTTTGTGAGAATTAAAGGCACTAATAATACATATTAACATTATAAAGTGGATGATTATATTATATATGCCAAGCTAAGTATGCTAAGCACTCTATATACATCATCTCAATATTAAAGCCCTATGTAAAGAGCCAAGCACGAAGTAGAGATGTACTATGTTTGTGGACCAGAAGGCTCAATATTGTTAAGATGTCCATTTACCCAAATTGATCTATAGATTCAAAGCAATGGCAACCACAATCCCAGCAAGTACTTTAAAAATTAGTTTATAAATAATATTTATAAGTAAATAATAATAATAATAGAAATTGACAAGATGATTCTAAATTTCATATGGAAATGCTAAGGACCTAAAATAGCCAAAATGATGTTGAAAAGGAGAAAAAAGTTGACTTCAAGACTTACTCTAGAGCTACTGCAATCAAGACAATGTGGTATTGCCTATAAAGACACACAAATAGATCAACAGACTAGATGGGTCCAGAGATACACCCACACCTTTACAAGCAATTGATTTTTGACAAAGACATCAAAATAATTCAAAGGGAAAGGAAAATCTTTTCACAAATGGTATTAAAAAAACTGGAAATCCACACTGGGAAAAAGAACTCAACCCTTACCTCATACTCTACACAAAATCAGTTAGGGACAGATCACAAACCTACATGGAAAAACGTAACACTGCTAGAAAAACAAAGGAGAATATCTTTGTAACCTGAGGTAGGAAAAGTTTAAAAAAAAATCATACAGTAAAAAATTGATAAATTATATTTCATCAAATGAGAAACAGTAATTTGTAATGCTTATTTTCCATAATGAGTCACTAGATGTACAAAACAGGAAAAAAAATGTACTAACTACTAATAAAGATACTATAATGAATTATCTGTTCTAAGTTTTCTAGGTAATCACCACCCAAAAAGGACTATATTGTTTCTAATGCTTTACCTGTTATGATGCAAGCTTAGAAAATATAATCTGAACTAGAAACATAAAAAGTAATTAAGGAAGAAAGGAAACAAAAATCCATCTATTTTTGGACTCACAACAATAAAAAGGAAATAAAATGACATATACAAAAACATGAAACAAACAATAAAAACTTTAAAAGAAGAATTTCTTAAAGAGAGGTTATCTGGGCTTATCAGGCTCTGCTGCTGAAGAGTTAAACAGTCTCATTCTTGGCACTAACAATAAGCAGCTTCTAAGGCCTATAATGTCTTTTTATCCCCTCAACATTTTCTACTGTGTCCTACAGAATAAGCACTGAATATTTTTTAATCGGTATTTTGATGGAAAGTACATTTCAAAACTCTACAGGACAATATAGAGAAAATCTAACAAACAATGGAAACATAAGCAGAATTTGTTCATAAAGGTAACATAAAAACTATTAATAAATTGAAAAAGGTGCAGGATCTATTTTAAAACATTTTTCCTAAGGGTAGTAAAGGAAAACATAAATACAAGAATACCTCGGGAGACATGGCGGGTTCACTTCCAGACTACTGCACTGTGAAGTGGTACAGTGTTATTTGAAAGTGGACTTGGATTAGTTGTAAATGTATATGGCAAATTCTAAAGCAACCACTTACAAAAGTTTAAAAAACAGTAAAACTGATATGCTAAGAAAGAAGAGAAAATTAAATCATATAAAATGCCCAATTAAAATCACAAAAGGCAGAAAAAGAGCAGAAGACATAAATAGAAATAAAGAACAAGAGTAACAAATAGAAAACAGTAACAAATATGGTAGATATCAATCCAATTATATCAATAATCACTTTAAATATCAATGGTCTAAATATGCCAATTAGAAGACAGAGATTGTCAGAATTGGTGAAAAAAAAAACAAGACCCAACTATATGTTGTCTACAAGCAACCCACTTTGAATGTAAAGACATACATAGATTAAGTGGATAAAGAAAATATACCATGCTAATGCCAATCAAAAGAAAGTGGAAGTAGCTATATTCATTTCAGACAGAGCAGACCCCAGACCAAAGGAAGGTATCAGGGATAAAGAGGGCATTAGATAATGATAAAGGGATCAATTCTCCAAAAAAGACATAACAATCCATAATGTGTATGTGCCTAACCACAGAGCATCAAAACATCCGAGACAAAAGCTAACAGAACTGCAAAAAGAAATAAATAAATCCACTATTATAGTCAGAGACTCCAACACCCCTCTATTAGAAATGGACAGATCCATCATTATGAGAAATTAGTTTTTTTTAATGTTTGGGGTTATATATAGTAACAAAAAATTAATTCCAACAAAAGAAAAAATAAAGTGTTTTCAAAAGTAATTATAATCATTCCACTTTCAACAGCTTAACACAAACTGGCAAATAAACAAACAATACCTTTTTTTGAAAGCATAAAAATAAAAGCAGCAGCATACTTTGTTATATAAATATTATTTCCCTTTTTTTAATATTACTCTCCCTCTCAATACTGATAAAAAGACGACAACATATTATGCAAAACTTTTTCCTTCAGCTTCTGAAAATTGGTAATAATTAGCTTGATATAAAGATTAAATAAATATACATTTCTTCATACTTTGCATTGCTGATCAGGCCCTTTGGCAAGCTCGATTTGCACATCAAAGGCACAACTGGACTATTTCCTTTCTTCTCTTTCACTCGGCTGTACCATAATCACATCAAAGTATTAATGGACAGATATGCAGAAAAGAGTTCACACAGCAGGCTGGACACTGTATACCTAGAAAGGACTACTTGCAAGCTTGGCCCTTGGATGTGGTCTAGGAACTTGGATTTCTGGAGTGCTCCTCACCCACTATTGCCTAACCAATAAGGGTGGTTCACTGTGCCTAAACTGTTCACCAAGTGGTTAATGCTGAACAGCCTCTTTCCTTCTGGAGTCTGGAATTTTGGTAATGCCAGCCAGAGACTGCCTATGTAACGGGCCCCGAATAAAAACCCTGGGTGCTGAGTCTCTAACAAGCTCCAGTTAGAGTTATTGAATGGTATACAACATCTCATCTCACACGTGTGGTCACAAGCCCAAGGTATAGCTGTGGAATTAAGCACATCTTGTGTTTCTCCACAGGGAGAGGACTCCAGGAAGCTCGCACTGGTTTCCTTCGACTTCATCCCATGCACTTTTTCTCTTTGCTGACTTTGCACTGTATCTTTCCACTGTAATAAATCTTAGCCATGACTACAACTACATCCTGAGGCCGGTAGTCCTCCTAGCGAATCACTGAAGTTGAGTTGGTCTTAGGGACCCAATACCAACAGTCCCTTTACATTCCCAAAGGAATAGAAAACAAAACATATATAGAAAACCCACCAGGCACTTTTATAAGCCCACCTCCAGTACTCATTTAAAAATTACTCTTTCAGTATTTCCTTCACTGTTTATCTCTCCCCATCTTGCTTGTCCCTCATAAATCCAATTCTGGTAGCAAAATATTTATTCACCTAAACTTCCTTCTAGCTTAATTTTAGTGGTGATACACAACAAAGCAGGAAGCAAATATGTGCAAGTTCAGGGATCATAAATTTTTCTTTGAAAAGAGATTAGATAGATCCTTTTTAAAATTTCTCAATACAGCCAACTTGTCAAAGTGGTATAACACGTAAAAATACAAAGAAAGAGAACTTCCCAGGTCCTTGGGGGAGGAGCGTACAGAAGTTCCAAGGAGGAGTCAAACCTGGAAGGAGAGAAGGAAGGACACAGATCCTTTTTATTCACTAGCAGGTAGTGCTCAGAGGTAGAAAAACCTTCCCCCAGATACAGCTTCTTACTGCGGGAGAGTAATGCCTGGAAACATGAGCAATGGATTATGAAATCAGAGGACGTAGGCTCACCCTGACCACGCCAGAACAGAACACACTCAGCTCTGAAAGGGCAGGGAAGGCAGAAAAGTAGAGCACGACCTGGCTCCACCGCCCGGAGCTGAGCCCACTCGAGACATGTTGGGCTCACGGCCAGGAGGCCTTGGGGAAGCAGCCCTGGCCGAGGGGGTACTTTGCCGGTCAGCCAATGAGGCGATGCCTGTCCCTGAGTATCTACCACCGAGTCAGGCTGCACGCAGTCCTCCCCCTCTGTGACTCAGGAACCTAACCCCAGGCACCAAGAGCTAACTAGGTTCTTCTGGTTTGTTTTTAGTAACAGATCTGGGAAAGGGAAAAAAAAAAAAAAAATCAAAGGACCTTGTAGAAAAGTACATGGGACAGTTAAGAAAATAGAACAAAGGGATATTTTGTTCAGAGAAAATACTGTGATCAAGAGGTAGACAGCATTAAATTGCCAGAACTTACTCTGAATATTTCGTTGGGATTGTTCTGTCTGAAAATAAACATATCATAAATCCTTTGATTATCTCTATTCCTGCATATTCAATTCTAGAGATCCTTACAGCCAGTGTTAGGCAAATTATTCTATACAATGCATTATATCCTAACACTCTAAAGAAATACTAAATACCTTTTAAAGAATGAAGACATACACAGATATACAGATAAATCATGATTTAATTAATTAAAATAGCTACTAATTGCTTTTCTATGATTCTAATATTTATCAGAATGTGAATACAGGATTTATGTATAATCTGGGACTGCATAAGATATGAAGGTGTTTTGCTGAACTCTCCTGGGTATCTAGTTCTTCAACAATACCATGTTAACAGTAACGTTCTTGGTTATCATAGTTTAGTGTGTCTAACACTTGCTGGGCCTGGCCCCTCCTCCCTATTCATTTCCAAGATTTTATCAGGACCTGGATGGTGATCACACAGGTGTTTGCTTTATAATAATCTCTTTTATGCATTTCTCTGAGTGTCATTTCACTACACAAAGAGGATTAATTACCAACAAAGAGAGAAAAAAAAGGGAACAATTAACACAACGTATAGAATAGTGGTTTCCTCTGGCAGGAAGAGAGGCAATGAACGGATACACAGGTGGCCTGAAAATTTGAGGCGATGGTCTATTTCTTAAACTTTAACATGGTTTTTTATTGTTTTTCTGTAACCTGTACACATCATATATAGAAAAGATTATATGATCTCATAATTAAAATTTTCAAGTAAATTTTCTTAGCCATTTTCTACGCATATGTATATTTCCAAATGGATTTTAGACTCAACTTTTCAGGTTTGATGATAAATTTCCATTGGGATTTTTTAACAGAATTGCAATGAATTTGTGGGCTAAACTGGTACATCCACAGAGTCCTTATTCAAAGACAGAATGCTGGAAAAGGCCCTAAAAAGTGACCAAATTCAGGCTCTGTTTATAAATTATGTCCCATTTAAAGTGTTCTCCTTCCCACTACCACAGGGCCCCCACCCTGGCCTGGACCACACCCACCAGCCTGTCTGGACACCGCCATAGGCACTTTGTCCCCACCCCAGCGCCCTCCAGGCACCTGAGTACCACCCCTCCGGGCATGTGCTTGTGGCGGGTCACCAGGCTTCCCTGTCCCTGACCTCTGGAGGGCAGGATCCCCGACTGAGGCATGCCTGCCCCTGGTGGCACATCTCCTGCATTCAGTAACTGTTTGCTAGTGAGCAACCCAAACAAACAAACCAGCCTCGCCCTTTTGCTTCCTGCCTTGCCCTCCAGACTGCCTCCTTAGTGTCAGGCCGGGTTTCTCAAGTCTCACAAACAGAATACAGAGCCTCCTAAATTCTAGGGACATGATGGTAAAACATTTTATCCTTGATAGGGAGAAAGTGTTTAAAAAAAAAAATAGGGGCAAAGTGCTGTCATCCCCAACTGCAATGACATAGTTGAAATTTTCTAAATATACCACATGGTACCACAAGAGAGTTTCTCAAAAACTGCAGAGGACATTCTGTTTGTACTTTTTTAAAATGTTAGAAAGACACTCTGATGGCAACATCGCCCTCTGCTGATTCTTAACAGTAGAACCATGTGAAGAGGAAATGCATTTGAATCTGCCTTGGAAGTTGGCTTATTGTATCAAGTCTTCTTATTGGGGGGAAAAAAAAACCACAAAGGCATCTCAGTTTCTCATTCTCCTTCATTTAACTTAACCTCTTACATGTAGTCACAATCATATAATCTTCAAAGGGCTTTATTCGAAATAACACAGAAGTGGCTTAAATGCTACGTTAGCAAGTCAGCAGACAGGTGCCTTTCCCTGCCCACACTTCCGAAGCCCACGTGTTGTAAAGACAGTTACAGTCTCACAAGAAGGTACACTCTAAAAGCATATCACTAAAAAGCAAAAATATACAGGCAGTGTATTACAGAAATCCAGGCATTTACGACTCTCAGCTCAAGTCCCAAGGCCCAAGTGCAGACTGGAACTGTGCTGTGTGCTGGCTTTGCAGAATTAGAGACCCGACTCACACCATCAGCCCCAGACTCCTCATCAATAACATGGGAGAGATAAGAGTACCTATCTCACAGGCTTGCTATGAGATTAAGTTACATAATTAATGTAAGAATGAAACATTTAGCAAGAACTCATAATGAGTACTCATAAATGTTCCCTATCACGGTCACATTCATCATTATTAAGGGCATTCAAAATATCCCCTAAGACAGACCTAGCACCTGACAGGCCTAACCCTCAAGAATAGAGTGATCAGACTAATCCTATGTGTATGTACATGCATGTTTACATCTCTAAAAAGAGAAAATGGCAACACAAATATGGCAAAAATGCTATAAATTGGTGAATTCTACATAAAGGCTATAGAGGAATTATCTGTATTTGTGCAATGTGAAATTATTTCAAAATAAAAAAGTTTTTAACTTATGAGTGTCAGAAGCAATTCTTACAGATTAGTTGGTAACCTGTAAAAACCATGTCTTGTAAACCATGTTGGAGAAGAAGTTCCTGATGTCTGTCTTGTAAGGAAAGTATGGGCAAGAAACTTAGTATCTGTATTCAGATTTCAAGTAACTTTTATTTATGTAGCAAAGCACCCTAGTAGGTACACAGATACAAAGTACCCTGCCAGAAGGGGAAGTGTGAGGCTTTCTCTTCCCAGAGCCAGGGGACAGTCGGTTAGTGCAGAAGGGGAGCTCTGACGCCCCTGTCCTGGGCTGTGCGTAAAGGAAATGAGGCAGCCTGAGACTCAGGGCTGAGGAGGAGGGAGGGCGTCACGCCCCTCCACAGAGAGGCCCAACCACTAGCTGCTCCCTTGCTCGGGTCCAGCAAGGAGGCTGACGGCCTGCAGCTCTGCTCTGCGGCATCCTGAAGTTGCAACTTCTCCTCTAGAGGCAACAGAGAACTGCGAGAGCTCTGACCGAAAGATCCTGACCGATGCAGCTCAGAATCCTTCAGCTAAGAAAACAGGAGAGCTTTAAGGTAACAGGCCCAGGACGATTTATCTAAGAGCCCTTCAACTGCGTGCCCCTGGGAGCAGGCAGCTCACCATCCACTCTCTTTGTAATACTTACGTGCATGCCTCCTATGTGCCAGGTACTGATTCTGTTATTCTGAGAGATAGTACTGGATAAAATAGGCAAAAATATTGCCTTGCAGAGCTTACTTTTCTTAAAGTAAAATTTAACTATAACCAAATAAATAAAATTGAATAGTATGATAGTGCTATGGAGAAAAATCACGCCAGGCAGAGCTGGGAGATGGGAGAACAAGAGCTTCCAGGTGCAGTAAGGCAGGGAAAGCCTCATGGAGAAGCTTGGTGAAGCAGGCCTGTGCAGAGACCCCCTGCCGTGACACTGCAGGCAGAGGGGCGTGCCAAGGATCACAGGACACAGCAGGCCTGGCCCAGTCTGGGCACAGTGAGGAAGCCATCATGGCTGGGGCAGAGCTGGGCGTGGATGGAAGGGACAGGCCAGAGAGGCCAGTAGCAGCGTGGGGCGTGGGGAGGCAGAGTGGAGCCGTACAGGCCTCACGGGGGCTCACGAGGTTGAAGGGGCAGGACTGCCCTGGGAAGCAGCTGTGGCAGGGACCCCCGGCCCACCCTGTCACTGTGGAAGCTGCATCTTGCTCACCTATCACCAAGGCCAGCTGCTCATGAAGGTGGGGCCAGAGCAGGCTGGACAGAACTCAACACTCTGTCTGGAGGCACCTGAGGACACAAGGGTTGGAGCCGTGGAGAGCAAGACCAAGTTCTCTGCCAGCACCAGCACAGAGCACGTAGCGTTGGCAGCCTGGGTAGAGATCAGGGCACGCTGGTGGCTCCGTCAGCAGTGTATACTTGGAAAATGATGAGGTTTTGTCTGTGAGACCCCAAATAACAGAATAAAGGCAAATGGACTGAGGCGCACAGAAACCAATCTGGGCTCACTGAAAGGCAGAATTTTCACACCTTTGCACAACTGGGCGGCTGCTTCCAGGGCAGGGCACCTGATCAGGAGGCTGCCAGCACCTGCAAGTGGCCAGCCAAGGCCAAGGCTGCAGAGCACACTTGAGCCCAGGAGAGGTCATTCTCCAGACTCCCTGTCAGTCCCTTCCTAATTCTGTGGGTTCAAGATTCTGGGCACAGCAGAAAGAGCACTGGAGAAAAATAAGCCTGAAAATTAAACAATCTAAGCCGTCAGCTGAGAAAGCTGGAAAAAGATCAAAATAAACCTAAAGAAAATATGATTTTCTAGAAAGCCATATAATTACTAAATTTGAATCAATGAAAAGTAGAAAACTTGATTATGATTGAATAATAGTAAAAAATTAAAACTATGGACATTTGAATATCTATGAGTAAAAGTGGAAAAACACTAAATACCAAGTAACTGAAACCAGTAGCTTAAAAATAAACATACATATGATGAGAAGAACTTACCTTAAGGATTCTAGGATATTTACCATTAGAAAATACATCAATGAAATTCACTATGTTGATAGTGTCAAGGAGAAAAAAAGTTATATCATCAATAGTTCCCCAAAGATATATTTAATAACATTTAACAACCATTCCTGATTTTTAAAAAAAAGCTAAAATCCTACTAACCTAGGAAGAGAAACTTCCTTAACTTATAAAAATATATAACAAAAACCTTGAGCAAATATACTTACTAATAAAAACATTTAAAATATCCCCATTAAGTTGGAAACACAAAATGGTTCAATGCCACTGAGGGGAATTTGCCAGTGTCTTTCAAAATTATGAATGCAATTGCCCTTTGACCTCACAATCCTATTTCTAAGAAAGTATCCCAAAGACAAGCCAGCAAAATATAAAATGATATGTGAATGAGCTATTTACTGAGCCACTATGTGTGATTGCAAAGGTTATAAACCAACAAAAAGGCCTTTGACAAACTACCAACATAGCTGTTTAAAAAGAGAAGTTACAAAGATCACTATAAACTGCACTGAAGAGTCATCTCCAGAATATATTATTAATTGGGTAAAAGCAAAGAACTTAAGTGGGAGTACCTTATGCCTCATTTAAAAATAAATTGGGGAGAAATATTAATATGTGAATGTATAGCATTGCACACACAAAAACATTTGAAGAACAAGCCCAGCCAAAGACTAATATAAATAGGTAACTTTGGAGGGAGGGGAAGGACAGGGGAGAGGAGACAAGCAAAGAAGGCAAACCTCTCTGAATTGCTTATTTCAGTTTCAACATTGGAACCACGTAAATGTGGTGTGTAATTTTTTAATGTGAAAATAGAAGCAAAGAAATCCTGAACAAAAGATGAATAAAAACAAATTGCTCTAATTGTATATCAAGGGGATAACATAACCACACAGAGAAGGATTATTTTAGCTGACTTATATTTATACCACTAGTGTGGTATACTCTAGTGTAGAAGACTGAAACAGGATCGACACCTCTCACCTCTCACAAAAATCAACTCACAATGGGTAAGACTTAAACCAAAGGCATGAAACTGTAAGAATTCTATAAGAAAATGTTGGAAAAACTCTTATAGACATCGGCCTAGGCAAAGAATTTATGAAGACCCCAAAGGTAATCACAGCAACAACAAAAAATAAATAAATGGGACCTTATCAAATTAAAAAGCTTCTGTACTGCCAAGGAAACTATCATGAGATCAAATAGACAACCTACAGAATGGGAGAAAACACTGCATGCTACACATCCGATAAAGGGCTGATAACTAGAATCTATAAAGAACTCAGGAAAATCAACTAGAAGAAATCAAACAACTCAATTAAAAAGTGGACAAAGGACATGAACAGAAACTTTTCAAAAGAAGATAGACTAATGGCCAACAAACATATGAGCAAATGCTCAATATCTCTAATCATCAGGGAAATGCAAATTAAAACCACAATGAGATATCACTTAATTCCAGTGACAATGGCTTTTATCAAAAAGTCCCAAAACAACAAATGTTGGCGTGGATGCAGAGAGATAGGAACACTCATACACTGCTGGTGAGACTGCAAACTAGTACAGCCTCTGTGGAAAGTAATATGGAGATACCTCAAAGAGCTACAAGTAGAACTACCACTTGATCCAGCAATCCCATTACTGGGCATCTGCCCAACAGAAAAAAGACATTCTATAAAAATACACCTGCACTAGAATGTTTATAGCAGCACAATTTACAATTGCAATGATGTGGAAACAACCCAAGTGTCTGTCAATACATGAGTGAATTAATAAAATGTGGTATATGTATACCATGGAGTACTACTCACCCAGAAAAAACAATGGTAATCTAGCATCTCTTGTATTATCCTGGATGGAACTGGAGCCCATTCTACTAAGTGAAGTATCACAAGAATGGAAAACCAAGCACCACCACTCACCATCAAATTGGTATTAATTGATCAACACTTACATGCACATATAGTAGTAATATTCATCGGGTGTCAGGCAGATGAGAGGGGGAGGAGGGGATGGGCATATTCACACCCAATGGGTGCGGTGCACACTGTCTGGGGGATGGACACGTTTGTAGCTCTGACTCAGGTGGGCCAAAGGCATATATATATGTAACCTAAACATTTGTACCCCCGTAATATTCTGAAATTTAAAAAAATATGTAAAAGAAAGAAATGTGCAAAACTAGCATGAAGAAAATTCTAGAACACTCCTAAAAGACATAAAAGTATTTTTGAACAAGTTAAAACATTCCACATTCTTGGAGGGACAATTCAACAACAAAGATGTCAATTTACTGCAGATTAATATATATGTTTGATATCATTCTAACAGAAAATGCCAAGAAGCACAGGAAAACCTAGAAATCTTCCTGAGCCAAGAAGTAAAGACAAACACTAATGTGTAACTAAAGAGCTCGGAAGCCAGCTTGAAGTAGATCCCACAGACCAAACTAGGGACAATTTTAGCTTCAAAAAGAATAATTTCTGTACCTGATTATAAATTATTGAATAAATAACTATCCAAGAGTCCAAAGTGACATTAAACAAGAAAGAGAAAGGGAGAAAAGAAGAGACAGGAAAGAAAAGGAGCACTTGAAAAATCATTTCCACCACAGGAGGCAACTATTACATCAATTTATTAATCTGAAAATTGGCAGTTAAAACGAAAAGAATTAAGCATTTGTCATGTCTTTATAGGATTCACCTAGGTGATGACAGAAAGTTCTTAAAAAAGCTCAGCTAATAAATGTAGAAATTAGGCAAAGATCATTAATGGATGTCAAGTCCATTAGGTGAAAGACTTTTGAGGAACAGGACATTTGGAAAAGAATATTTTACAATGAAG
>CM052443.1:3483387-3533750 GCA_028533085.1 Varecia variegata | reverse complement strand
AAAATTGGCAGTTAAAACGAAAAGAATTAAGCATTTGTCATGTCTTTATAGGATTCACCTAGGTGATGACAGAAAGTTCTTAAAAAAGCTCAGCTAATAAATGTAGAAATTAGGCAAAGATCATTAATGGATGTCAAGTCCATTAGGTGAAAGACTTTTGAGGAACAGGACATTTGGAAAAGAATATTTTACAATGAAGATACCTAGCGGTCACCACCTTAACCAAATGATGAACCTGGCATTACTAAGAGCAAGATAACCTGACATGATATGCCTCTTAATATGATACAAAATGAAGTATCTAATTTCCCCTATAAAATATTCCTACCAAAAATGTTAAACTTGAATCTATGCAAGTCTTTACCCAAACTCCAAGTTTACAGGACACAGAAGAATGACATCAAGGAAGAAATCATCAGACAAATCTGAGCAGGGGGCATTCTACAATCCTCCTTTTTCTCACTTGGCTAAAGTCCCCTCCTTTCCTCCGTCTCCCCAGCCCCTGTCTCAGCTTTGTTAAGTGACAAACCTGGAAGCAGTGCAGACAGAGGAGACGGGTCTCTCTTTATTCTCATCCCAGACAGGTGCTACCCTGGCCCTGTTGGCAAATTTACCAAATTGCTTTGAGAAAGAAGGGAAGAATTTTGTGGGGGGAGGGTTCATGGAAAAACAACAAGGAAGTATCGGTAGAAAAGATGAGCAGAGACTATATCCGGAGGGCAGAGAGGGACGGAGGGGAGGCAGGGCCAGCGCTAAAGAGATGCCAGCTGAGGAATTCCACCAGTCCTGGAGCCATCCAGGGTCTGGGAGGACAGACCTGCCAACAGATTCTAAAGTGACCAGTTAGGAGTCCTTAACTCAGACAGAAAAAGTGGTTCCCTGAACCCAACCTTTTAATTTCACAATAAAACAAAAATTCAATTAATTTCACCTTTCTTGGTGAAGAGATCGTGAAATTTGCCGCACAGGAAGAAAACCCCACCACCGTGCAGGTCGACATGGAGCTGGTAGCCGTGCAGGCCGTACTCGGGGCTGTCATCCAGGAAGGGGCTGTGAGGTGGCGGCTCGTAGGGGCTGGAAAGCAAACAGCACCAGAGATAACATACTTGCATTGAAAACACTTTAAAAGAAAAATTAACATCCATTCAAAGCACTACCTCCTACTAATGAGACTCTACAGGATTCCCAATAATCTGTAATACCATGAACTCAAAGGGACTGCTCCATGTTCCTTTTACCAACTTCTACAAACACAGGCAGACATGAGTCTGCAGGCAGCACAGACACCAGGGGTTCCCGCTCTGAGCTCAGGATGGCAGTTCTAAGAGGGCAGCTCTGCTCCTCGGCATTCTTTTCCATATCCAGAGGACAGAAGTGCTCGGCAGGAAAATGCGCCAAGCAACAGATCTCTAGGTTAGGATCCTGGGAGAAAGACCCACAGCGAAGATGAACAAAGCTTCATTCAGTAAGAAAAGCCTTACTACATAAGGTGACAAACTCAAAAACATGCAGGAGCTTTTCAGGTAAGAAAAAATTGAGTTAAGGGAGTGTCTAAGTCCACAGGGGAAGGGTGAGAGCTGTGGTGAAATGGGAAGCATGTTCCCCACCCAGAGACATTCAAATTCATTAAAAGACACAGAGTGTCCAGACCACACAACACTCATCTGCAGGCCACAATCAGCTCGAGGGCCATGAGTCTGCACGCCTTGCAAGATATGAAAACTCCCGTAAGTGCAATACAGGAACAGCAGTGGCATCTTACGGTAATGAAGCTATCCTGCCCTATAAACAATATTCTACTAGGTAGAAATCCCTCAACCTGGAATAAATAAAGCAAATAACTACTCATGAATAATCCAATTATTTTAGCAACAGCTAAGTAATTATGCCTGTTGGCTTGTGTCTACTGATTAAAAACAGACTCTGCAGCCATTCTCAGGATATTAAGATGGCATCAACTCCTAATCCTTTATATTGACTACACAAAAATTTAACACACCCACAAATACATACATAGTGGCCGAGCCTAACGAGCTCCTCTCCACAAGGTGATGGAAATGAAGATTTGCCATGACAAAAGCCAGTTCTTCCTCTTTCTGAAAAGTTAATTAAAAAAAATACATTTTTCAACTGAAATATTTTAATTTTTCACAAGGTCGTTGTGAAGATCGCAGCACATTCATCTTGCAGATAAATGCAGTTTCTTACAACTATAAGATCTCCATGGTGCTAATGCATTATTACTGCTAATATATTATTACCATCTAATAAGGCTTGTATTTCATATTGACAGCAGGACCACAATTCACTCAAATGCACAGAGCATGCAGCACAGAAGAATTAACATCCTAGTACTCATGAAATATCAAAACACTGTATTATACATGATGGTTGCAAAAATATACATTATTCATTCCAGGCTATTTCAAAATCTTTTCAAAAATAAAGACAATACTGGTAAGACCTTCACAGATCCCAGATTAATTCCACAAATACTGAACTTTACTCACATAACATGCCTCTATCAAGTAACTGCTTGATTTGGCAAACGCAGTGGGAATAATTACATTCAGCTTCTTCACTTGTCCATCAGGTTGAACAGCAGAAAATGTAACTATTCAGGAACTGATCATTTCTCCCCAGATCCACAGCTGACCCTGACTGGTACAGGTGGCCCTGAGCAGGAAACCTGAAGGTGCCTTTCCCAACAGCCAGGCAGAGGACAGCTGACCAACCAGAGAGTCCTCGTCACTCTGCAGGCCAGCACAGACCAAGGAACTCAAGTCATGACATGCACAGCAGGCAAAGTGTGGCCTCACCCACAAGTCACCTTCATACAGAAGAGAAGGAGGGAAAAAAACTGACCATAGGTTGAGGGAAGAAAAAGGAACAAGAGGATGATGCTGAATGAAGCTGCAGGTCTTGATTCTGTGTCATCATTATATACAGGTGCATACTGCCATTCTCAGCATCGAATTCGTGAACTGCTATCTTAAAACATCCATAGACCAAAGCCACAGACTTAAACCTGCGGTGTACAGTGTACAGAGGGACATCATACTGTTTTGCTTTGCACTGAAGTGACCGCCCAGAGAACAGCGCCCAGAGGAGAGAGCTAGCCATCAGCCTGGTCTGGTGGAATAAGGAGCCTTAAGCAGAAGGAAAGGATAACTTAGACATTTTACCCTGAAGGGCAGATCGTACTCAACTAACACCACATCTACAGGATCCTAAACAGGCTTGGGAAACTCGCGTGTTGAACACACAGTAACAGGTTTGTCAGAGAAAGGATATGAAAGGAACAGAATAAGGAACAGGGGTTGATTGGAAGAGGAAAGGGAAAAGTCCCACAACATTAAAAGAATAACATCAACAAAAGCACAAAGGCAGGAAGAGATGTTTCGTCATCCAAGACGGCAGAACAGCAGAGCATACCGCGGCGTGGAGAGGACTATGTTCACTGGAAAACGGGGTTGGCAGGACGGTAAAGTGGAATGCGGTTCCTGACACGCCTCAAAGGAGTTCCCATCTGATCTCTCACTGACTGTGAGGGGAAAGATGCACACACAGGGGCTTGAGTCTTACCTTCCACAGCCCCACCAGAAGGCCAGGGCTTAGGCAGAAGATCCGAACGAGTGTGTCACAGCCAATCATGGTGGATTCCGTTAAATGGCTCAGATTGTACTTTGTAATTAAAGAATGCCATCGAGGTCTTTGAACATTCATGCGAAAAAAGGAGAGAAATGAGCTTTTCTATGGGAAGTGTTGCGAGTTCTCCTTAGTACATCTCAAATACACTGGAAGAGCGTGTTAACAATGTGCTCAACTAAGAGGCACATTGGTGAGGTGGAGACACAAATGCCTGGTACAAATAAAAGGCAAAATGGATACATTCAAATTTCCCATCCAACTATTGTTCCTCCCCATCCCTGTCGCTCTTACTGTCAACTCCACGGCCCAGCCAGAAGGAAGCTGAAGGATCAGGAGGTGGATGAAGTGGCAGAACCATCTTCTGTTCCTTCCCCCTAACCCAGCACAACACTACAATCTATTCCTCACCAAGTGAGTGACACAATGCACAAGCAAAGATAAAGGCTTCTACGTGACATAAAAGCAGGTGGTCTCAGTAGGCTGTCTGAAAGCAGATGTGCCTTTTAAAGTTATTATCAAGGGTAACTCAGCAATAGTGAAAACTGAAACATTAGAAAATAAATTTAAGTCATGAGTGTTTTCATAAAGGAGACACATTGTGAACTCTATCTTAGTTTTAGTGACTAAAAGTAAATACTTAGATGTATAAGAAAAGACATCATAAGACTTAAAATGATCTACAATGAAACCTTTTATAAGCACTATACTATGATAGCAGACAAAGGTGTCTGTCATGCCCAGGAACCTAGAGATCATTCAGGAAATTATAAAGGAGATGAGATCTCAATGGTCAATTAATACAGCACAGACCAAAATTTCTAAGGAGTTGGGGCCACATCTCCTTCGAGAGTTGGCCTCCAGCACTAATGCACAAGCTAGCAAGCAACAGGTGTTCAAATGTACATTAAGTAAAAGTATTAAAAAGGATACCAGCTGTGGCACTGTT
Organism: Varecia variegata; assembly: GCA_028533085.1. Lineage (NCBI taxonomy): Eukaryota > Metazoa > Chordata > Mammalia > Primates > Lemuridae > Varecia > Varecia variegata. Next base: position 3,529,153 of record CM052443.1, on the reverse strand, counting down.
TCAAATAAGAGAGCGGCTGTAAGGCATCAAAACTAAATCCTCAGCTACCGTAGCACCCTAGTCCCATGTTCAACTTTTTGAAAGAACTTCTCATGCTGAGAACCACAACTGGATGAGGAGAGGTGGTCGGTGAGCATGTGTGTGATGTATAAACTAAAAATAAACTCAGTGTGTGTAGAATATACTTGGAGGAGGATGAACACAGGGTTAAGAACCTAAATGTGGCCTCAGGGAAACCTGAGTGGAAACCTTAGCTCCAACCTACAGTGACTTCACGCCATCATAGACTGGTTCTTTGCACGTGAGAAGATCGCCAGCCTCCTCAGAGGGACAAGAGCATTACGGTGCACAGCAGGTGCCCGATAAATGGTGGTCATGGATATTGTCACTATTAATGTGGACAGAGGGTACAGATGTGAAAAATCCTCTTCCTTCACTCTTCAACGTGTCCAAAGTTGGAAAACACTCCTGGCCGTAGGGGTGTGTAAGTCCACCCTGAAGAGGACTTGAAGTCCTCAGGTGCTCGGCCTTACAGGCCGCGGCAGAGAAACGAAGGCTGACATGTCCCCAGCAGTTCTCACACGTGGGAGGAGGGGCAGCATGAACTACGGAATGGAAAACACTGGCAAGGAAGAAAATTTAGAGTCGGACTGGAAAGGTATAAATTACAGAGAAATTCAAATTGCAAATTACACCAATAAGGCTTTCACTGTTCTTGAAAAAAACTCTATCACAGAGAAAACAAAAAGGATCCAAATAAAAACCACAAAATCTCTTCCTGGCTGTCACACAAATGCACACTAGGATTTATATGCCTGCATGATAAAACCATTCACTCACAAACTTGTAATAAAAGTGCCGATCAAAGCAGAGTCCTAAAAAACACTTTGTTTTGTTTTCCACCATTTTTCAAAGGCTCGCTGAAGTCCATTGAGTTTTGATGGAAATAAATTACATTAAATTAATTTTCCAATGAATTCTAGCATTTGTCACTATGTGGTATCTAGCATTCCTGACCTTGATGACAATTTTCAGGAATATACTATCTCTAACTGAACTTTACAATTCAACATTATCCATTTAACTTAGTCTTCCATGATCATTTTAATTAATGTTAACCATTTGTCCTAACATCTATAAACATTTCATGATATGCCAAGTAACATACTATTCAAACTAGTACAGACTTTGTGGGTTCATTCTCCAAACATAATTTCAAAATGCATAAAACCTATTACATTAGAAAAATCTGGTACCTATCCTATGATACCACAAGAATTTCAAAGATTTATTCAAATAAAAGCACCATTTTAAAAAACAACTGTGTTTCCAAAATATCTTCAGTAATATAATCAGGAAAAATAACAGTTTTTTCATCACAGCATTAAGGATGTTTTAAGAACACAATAAGACCTGGACTTCACAGGACGAAGAGGTCTGAATACTCTCGTGTTCACAGCACGGGGAGAGCGCTCAGTGATCAATCGACAGCCCTCAGAGCCTGCACCCCAGGGAGGAGCCTCAAACAAGGGCCCCAGTTTCAGAGGGGCCACAAAATGCGTCTGTATCCAGGGAAACCATGAAAGAACCTGTCCCTCCGTGGAGACTGCAGGCACTGATGCCAGATGTCTCAACACTGTCCACAGCAAGCACAGACGTGAGAAACCAATGGGTGGAACCAGAGCACGCAAGGACGGTAAGAAAAATGACACAGTATGTGTGGCTGGAAAGTCAACCACCAGAGATGGGAGAGGACATGAAAACAACACTGGGAAAGGCAGATGCTACCTTTGTATCTGCAATAAATTTTATTAAAGAAATGACAGCTTGCTCAGGAAATGAGGATGTTTCCATGCCACAATCCAGCTTTTAGGAAAAAACAACCAATGACGACCAAAGTGAGCATGAGAGGTGTGCTGGGAAGGGCAGACGCCAGCCATACAACGAGTGTGGACTTGGCTCACAGCCGCCTTACAACAGAGTAACCCTGAGGGCTCAACAAGCATTAGCAGTGGGATGCACACGCATCTGATCTACGCATTTTACAGTGATACCTTCTGATATTTTTCACAGCAGCCACACATGCTAAATACTATGTCAGCATCAGCATCATCCCATTTTACAGATGAGAGAATGGAGGCTCAGAAAGAGTAAGTTACTTGTACAAGGCCACATACCTAGTAAGCTTAACAAAAGGCAAAGTAACTAATAATTATGACTTCATGACCTCATATTTAGACTACAGTTAGCATACCATTTATTAAAGAAGGAAAATATAATAGTTTTATGTATCTTTCTGTTTAAAATGGTTAAAACTAAAAACCTCAAAAATTTAGCCATCATTCAGGAAATTTTGTTAACTAGAATGTCATTCCCCCACCATTATAGATAACCAAAATATAAGGAATGTAAATTTAGACCTAATCAGAAATGTGATGAACCCATTCTTTTCCTATTCTATAGTGATGCAGAATGATGGAAAAGTCTTTAAGATATAGTAAATTAAAATACAATGGTGGTATTTTCAAATTACAAAAGTAATGCCAACTAATATTTACATACAAGACACTTTCACCCAACAGTTCTGCTGAATTAGCACTTACCTATTTTTGGTGGGGGTTTTATACCAGTCCATAAAAACTGGTGTCACACCACACAAGTCTAAGGTGGACAATGACGCTAGACACGGCCAGTCTTTGCCATACCACAGAACAGTAACTGATGTGTCATTTATGGAAAGATCGACGTGCTCCATGATATATTCTTTTCCACTTTTTTCTTTCAATATAATTGCCCAACCTAAACCAGATTTTCTGGAGAAAGAAAAGAAAGCTAAAAATGTTTACCTCATAGCAAAAGAAAAAAAAGCTGAAGCCAATTTTATATGTCATTTCTAAAGCATCTAGTTGGTTAAAAGCGAAAGTCTAAATTCTCAGAACATGCCTGATGTAGCTTTCATTTCATCAACAGCTCTCTCTTTAGACTTCTCCTCACCTAACACTCACTGGACATCTATGATGCCCCAGGCACTGGCAATACATAAATAAGACAAAGGCTCTGCCCAGAAGAAAGGGCACCTTGAACATTCTTGCCTTACTAGAGCAGATCACTAGGTGTTTTTCTGCTTTTCATAAAAACTTTAGGCTGTATACCAGTTATCCCTCAGTATCCTTGGGGGATTGGTTCCAGGACCACCACAATACCAAAGTCCACGGATGTTCAAGTCCCTGACAACAAAATGGGGTAGTATTTGCACATAACCTAAGTAATCCTGCCTTATACTTTAAGCCATCTCTAGATTATTTATAATACCTAACACAATGGAAATGCTATGTAAATAGTTGTTATACTGTATTGATTTTTTATTTGTATTTTTTTATTGTTATATAGTTATTTTTTACTGTTTGGGTTTTTTAAAATATTTTCAATTTAAAGTTGGTTGAGTTTGTGGATGTGGAAGGTTAACTGTATGTTGAATAGGAAAATACTACATATTTTATAGATGCACAAAAACAAAAAATATCAGACAGTCCTCCACAATCTAAATTGCATGTATGTCCTCTATATACAATACTTTGAGCTGACACCATCATCCTTGTTCGGTTATAAACAGAAACAGTTTACAGGGCCGTCAAGAGCACACTGCACACCTGAGGGCCTCTGTGGTCTTCATCGGAAGGCCGGTGTAAGGGTTGACCGGTTTGAGAACCTGAGCTAGTGTGGCTTTTACAGATGCTATTTGTTTTGCAATATATTCTTTCTTCCAATATCCAGCTTCTTTATCTTCAACTGACAGTACGCTCATAGACACAGCCGTCTCCTCTACTGGATTAACTTTCCAATTGGATTTTTTAGATGGAAAAGCAGTTGAGTAGATTCTGATCCAAATGGAACTGGCAGGGGGCAGGGGAGAGAAAATACGTTAACTAAGAGACATTGTCATCTATGTGTAGTAGCAATATATTAAATTAGAGATGCTTAATAATTTTTAAATAGTCCAATTCCATGAATAAATCAAGCTGAACATTTACAGTTGTTCATGTGTTAAAGTGAATTGCAGTTTGAGATTTATTGTTTTAGATTCAACAATACCAAAAACATAAAAGTAGGAAAAGCCTGTTTCCCAAGGTCAAGTTTAAAGTGAGCAATCTTACATTATTAATATTTAGGATCATCCAAACCACTGCCTTCCTATATCAATACCTGAATAAGAGGTCTATTACCAGAAAAATAGGAAGTATATACAATGTGGTTCTTATCTTGTTTTTTTAAATATACACATGATTTCTAAAAGATCAGAAAGGATACATACACACAATATTATTGATGACAGTGAAAACTGAATTGTACTTTTGCTTCCTATTAATTTTTCAACAAGGAACATGCATTGCTTTCACAAAGAGAAAAAAAGTGAAGGTTGTTCATAATGACAACTAACAATGATAATTAACATAAGGTTTTTGAGCACTACTGTGTGTCAAGTGTTGTTTAAGCACTTCATATGCATTAACTCACTAATCCTCAAAAAAGACGCAGTCGGCAGCCACTATTACTGTTCTCTTTGTGCAGATGATGCAGCTGAGGCCCAGGTGCAAAGGGGTCTGACCCAGGTCTTTGACCTCAAGCGTGTGGGGGAGCTGGGACTTGAACCTATGCGGCCTCAACCAGAGCTCACACTCTTATCCCCTGAGCCTTCAACAACAGAGAAATGGGGCCAAAGAAAACGAACAAGCTATCCAAATTCAGACAGCCAATAAGCCTCGGTGTTGGAATGCAAGTTCAGCTCTGACACAAAGTCTGTGTTCCTTCCACTCACTGGTACCAAGACCCCGTGAGAAGCCACATGGGCAGCGGTTGTTGGCAGGGGCCTCAAGCTGAACCAAAGCTCTCCATCAGGGAAGAGAAGTAACATGTCCTCAGGGAAAACTGAGGCAGGGGTTAAAATCAATTTCCTAATCCAGAAGACGAATTTTATGTAAATAAAATGTAATTATTTGCTAGTTTACATCTCCACATGTCTGTTCAGAGCAGTATGGGATGGAAGTCCGCGGCCAAGAGGCGCAGGGAAACGGTGAGTCCCCCACAGAGGGATGGTCCCGAGAGGCAGGAGGTGCAGTGGGGACATCCATGATGCCCTGGAGAGGCATGACTATTTCATTAACTGCGGCAGAAAAGGATCATTTCTCAAACACAGGACTCTGCAATGCAGCTCCTGGCTTCAGACGCTGCATGGATGCCACCAAACACAAACTCACACATAAGCAGACCCCTGATGGCATCTCTTTCTAAAAGTCTGGGTTTCTAAAGTCATTTCTCAACCCACAAAATCATTTCACACCAAGTTTTTATGTTATTTATGGTTTCAGTTCAGAAATTTATGGACTTTCACATGGGAAAGACGCACATCTAACAGATGCAAAGTGATGATTAGCTCAGTACATCTAGGTAAATCTGAAAGTTTTTCACCAAAATCTCACTTTTAAAAACTCCCTCTGCACAAAAGCTTGCCTCATGTTTTCTTCAAGTTTATTTTATTCATCATCTCACTCTACTAAACGTTCCTTCGCTTTAGCAAAACCTTGACAGAACTTCAAATTTCTCACATCAGCACTGTCTACACTGCTGATTCTGTTTTCCACACACTCTAGCACTCACAAACTACACGCCAAACACTGACGTGGAGAGGGCATCACAGCATAAACGCCACGCACCTTTAGTAACAACTACACCTAACATTTGTACGATGAACTACGTTCACACATGTTATCTTATTTAACTTACTATAAGTGCACCTATAAAAATATTTCATATTATAGAATTACAATATTGCATTAGATTGTTTCCCTCGATTATTCATAAAATACAAGTGTTAAGTTTAAGATGATTTAACAGTCTCCGAAACCCAAACACATTTATTTCTTCATCCTCAAATGCTCCATTCTGTTTGAAAGCTGACGCAGATTTGAGAACAAGAGCATATTTACCTAATATGACTATCAATCTGGTTCAGAAAAACTTCAATCAAACAAGTTGTTCAGGAAATGGGGATAATTTAATGTTCAGATAATAGTGGTTTGCAGAGTACGTGGCAAATAAAACCCCCATGTGATGAGATGATCCGGACACGGCCTCCTACACACATCCTTGCTATTCCCACACGGGGACCAGTGCCCCCGTGCAGGGAGGCAGCCACACGGATGGGATGGGGACACTGTGCCTTTAAGTCACCACTGTGACTGGCTACAACATGTGCTCCTGTTCTCTCTTCAGAAGCATGGCTTAGACAATACTGTTAACTTTTCAAAAACATTTACTGGTTACCCATACATCCTTTTATGAAGTCTGACTATCAAGTCTGACTATGGCTCTTAAAAAATAATTCAACTTAACACAATTAAGATTTATCCTCTGAAAAAGAAAAGAAATACAAGTGGAATTTCATGAGAAGCTCAGATTTCTAAAGAACAACTTCCAAGAAAGTGGGATGGGCATATCATTAACAATAAAAGTATGTGAAGAACAGTACTAGAGCCACCCTCCAAATTGGCATAAAGGCCTAGCTCCTACACCCTCTGGGCCTTTCACGGTAAAGTGGAGAGAGGTGAAATGTAAAGAAACTAGGAAATCTATAATTTATCAGCTTATCTGAACATTCTGAGTTCTATCCTTAAATAAAGTGAGAACACTACAGGGTTAGACATTTGGTTGACTCCTTCCTTGACAAACGCCTCACCGTACTGTGCTTTGGTGAGCACCTTCGTCTCTTATAAGGTCATTAGGAAAGAGACACATAAAAATTACTCTACGTTCATTCTAATTTCAAGAACATGATTCATTATTTCATTTAATGATATGTGTGTGTACGTATTGATGTAGATGGACAGATAGAAGAAAAACCACCCTTCCCAACCAGGGAATGGTATATATCCCCTTCTGAGTATGAAAGTGGTTGATTACAGCTTTAATGAGATCTGAGGGCTGTTGTGAGTTCCTCACTTAAGTGGCAGACATCCATCATGAAAGATGCACTAGATTGGTCATTTCAGAACTTGACTATTCATTAGTATGTCCTGGAGAATTTTAAAAATACAGATTCCAGAGCACTGAATTACAATCTCTAGAAATGCAGACTAGGGAGCCACATTTTTTAAACTTTCCCAGCTGGTTCTGATGAAATTTTCTATGGACAGGCTTTTGAGAACCACCATACCAGAAAATATTCCCTGCCCACCATGGTCCAGGATTAAATATAATAATGCACAGCTCTTCTTCTGTCCTCCTCTGTTTCCTTATCATTCCAGGCTGGGCATGGTGGCTCACACCTGTAATCCTAACACTCTAGGAGGCTGAGGTGGGAGGATTGATTGAGCTCAGGAGTTCAAGACCAGCCTGAGCAAAAGCAAGACCCCATCTCTACTAAAAATAAAAAAATAAATAAAAATTTTAAAAACCTGCATTCCCTTTTATCTTGATGTTTTTCCTAGTTGGTATGTGGGTTCCACGTAAGATCAATAGTTGTCTGACCTTTTGATGTTGAAAGAGGGAAGCCCCCTAAAACACCACAATGTTAAGTTTTAGGTCATGACATTCTTTTTTTTTTTTTTTTTTTTTTGAGACAGAGTCTCGCTTTGTTGCCCGGGCTAGAGTGAGTGCCGTGGCGTCAGCCTAGCTCACAGCAACCTCAAACTCCTGGGCTTAAGCGATCCTACTGCCTCAGCCTCCCGAGTAGCTGGGACTACAGGCATGCACCACCATGCCCGGCTAATTTTTTCTATATATATTTTTTAGTTGGCCAGATCATTTCTTTCTATTTTTAGTAGAGACGGGGTCTCGCTCTTGCTCAGGCTGGTCTCGAACTCCTGAGCTCAAAACAATCCGGCCAGATCATTTCTTTCTATTTTTAGTAGAGACGGGGTCTCGCTCTTGCTCAGGCTGGTCTCGAACTCCTGAGCTCAAAACAATCCGCCCGCCTCGGCCTCCCAAGTGCTAGGATTACAGGCGTGAGCCACCGCGCCCGGCCTAGGTCATGACATTCTTACCAGAAGTTAAGAGGATTCCACTATCTCCCCAAGACAAAATTCTGAGTTGCAGGCTAAGATCACAGTGACAAAACAGAAGTGAGTGTTTCTCCTCTTTACTCCACAGATGTCTTGTAAGCCCAGGGGAGGGGAGGTGACCCCCTCTCCTCTGGCTCCCTGCTCCCAAGGGTACAGCCTCCAAGACAGGATAGTCCTGGCCTCTCTCCTCGCCTTTCACTCTTCCCAAATATATTTGATGGGCGAGTTTGGGAGGAGGAGCTAAGTTTACTTTCTCCCCTTCCTCTTCTTCTCTAGGACCTGCTTGACTGCCAGCAGAGAGCACTCGTTCTGCTCCACGCATCCAGGGCCACAGTTAATGGGGACAGGTCCCTGCAGTGCTGCTTGAGACTGTGTGGACAAGGCTGTCTGATTCTGGGGTGAACACAGCCGAGTCCTCCTGGCTAACAGGTCAAAGTTGCATTCCAAACAAGGACAGCAATAACAAGTTTGATCTTTCTTGGTACATGCAAAGAATATTCCTTTCTTTAAGAAGACAGATGCAAGTATTTGAAAATACCATGACTACTTAAAGCAATGGACATATTTCTGTGTATCTAAAAATACTCTTGAAATTAATTCTCTTCAATTTTAGAAAATGGTTAAAAAGTTCTTAGTAGTTTTCATGACTTCCATCAAACTGTCATCAAAACCTAACAGAGATTTGGTTTTCTCCTTACTTGTCATTGGCCAGATGATAAAGGCGCCTGTTCACGCATCCAGTACACAGCAGGCTCACAGCATCCAAGTAGGAAAATATCTTCACCAAGATTTCTGAAGGCATTCTGAGAGAGGGGGAAAATCAGAAAAGTGGACCCATGCTCAATCTACAAATTCAGAAAACAACTGGCTGTTCATCTCTAAATAGAGGGAACCAAACAGACCCCTCCTGTACAACAGTCAAACTGCACCCTCGTCTTCAATTATTTTCTTGAAATTCACTAGTTATTATAATTCTCATGACATAAACTTTATTGGTTTATGTCATGTACATAAACCCAAATGTACAAAAGCTAATTTCCTCAGCATTTTAATCACGTCCACACACTACGAGTCAAAAGGCAAGATTTCACTGCTTCCCGTGAAAGTATGTATTTTTCTTTGGTGAGATAAAAGAAAATAAAAGAAAAGGCAGAGAATACATTCTTAGCCATTAATAAGAAAAACACAGACCCCCTCCCCACAAAAAATAAATGTAGTGGGAAACACCAACTCACTTCCCAGCTAACCCACGTCATTCCTGCATACTCTCGTCCTGAACACCCTCCCGCCTTTGACGGCTTTGGGGCTTCCAGGAGACACCAAGCCCCATAAAGTTTTCTGAAGTGTCTTTTTTCGTGTATGTGCCTAAATGTGACACTGAGATGTATTCTCAATATTCCACCTATTTCCATGATCTTAGAAGTCTACAAAACACGGTAAGAATCCGAAGGTGCCTAGAAAGCATCACTAGCATCAGGAAGTCAGGAATGGGCCTCTGTGGATCCCTGAGAACCTCTGGTACCAGGGCCAATGAAGAGAGAGCTGTATCGGGTCGCAGCGAGAGCCAGGCAAGGGGGTCTAGGAATGAAGGATGGGACGGGGGGACCTTGGGCCAGTTTAAAATGGCTTGCCCATACTCTCTACTTGCCATTTTAACAATTTTAAATATTTTCTTTTATGATGAGAATCAGGTTACCAAATGTTTCATAAGGAAGTAATCAGTCCTAAAATTCTGATGAGAAAGAATAAAGTGGATCCCCAGAAAAAAGCCGGTTAATGCCACACATGGGACACGTGCCACTAAGTAAGTGCTCCCACTGCCCTAAGCTTCCGAGATACGAGATATTTAACCAGAGACATTCTGAGAGTTCAAACAAAAAGCTTTGCCTAAGTATCAATCTTTCCCCCAATGGAATCCCTTACATTAAGAGTCAATAAATTAAACCCTGTCAATGAGAAAAGGTCTCTAATGCTAGAGATGGCAAAGTCACAAGAAAACACATTTTCATGAATGTTTGAATTATACATTGCATATAGTTTTTATATTTTGATTTAACTATTTCACAAAAATTCACAGGTATTATTTTTTAAATCAGTGTAATTAAAAAAAAAACTTAGAGTTGGGCTTAAATACCACACTTCAGAAAGGTAACCAGCAAATATAAGAATTACTTAACTAGAATAAAATCCTATTCAAGACAGGTATTAGACAGGTTTTTACCTTCCTACCCACCAGACTAACATAATAAAAGAGGATCCTCTCTGTGTACTTCTAGCAAAAGGAGAAAACCTCTACTTTATAGTTAAAACAGTAGAGGTCAAAGACGTTCTCAATTATTGTTCATAGGGTTTCCTCAAAGCTGATACAGTCAATGTCTGCACCCATCTTGGGTTACTTTCTGTTAGACTCCAATTACCTCACATTGCATGGGGCAGGGATAGGGGATGGCAGAGGAGAAAGAGGAGGAGGAAGGTGGGAGGCAGAACAACCAAAGCATTCAAAATGTCAGAGCAAGGGAACTCTGCTTCAGGCTAATGGGCTCCCTTAAGAAAGTTTAATCTGTGCATGTTCATTTTCAGTAGTATGGTAATTCAGATATGAACACGTCCTTGTCCCTTTTCCATATAGTGGACCCATTCCAATATTCTCGAATTTGTAATTTTCTCCCCCGCCACCGGTTTCCAGTTGAGAATGTACGCGTCACCCTACAAACGCACCTGTGCTCTAGGTGCCCAGTCAGGTCTTCAAGGGCATTCCTGTTTCTGCCTCACCCTTCTGCACCACTCACTGCAGCCTCAGCTAACACTCCCCAGGATCCTGCACCCTGAAAGCACACTCTTCCTCTGATGCTCCCCAGCCCAACCACTCTCCAACTACCACACAACCTCTCACTGCCAAGCTTCTGGGAAAGAACAAAAAACGTGTCTACACCTGCTGCCTCCACTTCTATGCCTCCCACTTTTTGTTTTTTACATTTCAGTGTAAAGTATGACACCAAAATATGAAAAAAGTATCCAGTCCATTCCCTTCCATGTACCCGAAACCGCTCTCTCAGGGCCCTGCACCCTCATGCCCTCTGCCCCTCCCAGCGCTCTGGGCAGCATGGAACCCTCCGCTCCTGTTCCTGCAGCCCTCTCCTCTTCTGGCTCACGCAGAGCCCCCTCCTTGATTTCTTGGCCTCAGGGGTCTTCCCTGGCTGCCGGGCGGTTCTCCCTGTCCCGGGTCCTCGGACCTGCTCCTGAGCCCCTCCGCTTTCCTCTACACCAGCCCCCAGGGACCTGCCTGGCTGCCAGCCCATATGGTCTCACCCTGAACCAGACTGCCACAGCCACTGTGCACCTGGCACCCTCCTCTGCACGTGTCCCACCAACTCGGCTGTAACAAGCAAGTCCAGAGTCATCACCGTGACCCCGCTTCCATCTCCACCAGCAGCACCTCACTCGCACGGCTGCTCAAGCCCACAGTTTTGGGTCCCTACTCCATGTCTGCTCCCCCACACCTACAAGTCATTCACAAAGAAGTCACATCAGTTATGCCTCCAAATATATCTCGCGTTTGCCTATGTCTCTCCATCTCTCCTCCTTCTAGAGAGAACAGGTAAGTCAGTAAACAAGATAATTTGAGAAACCAAATGACATGATGCCACACTGTGAATAAGGTCCACACCCCGTGCCAGGGCCTGGCAGCCCCTCCTACCTGGCTCCTGCAGCATTCGGGCCCCACCTCTGCACCTGTGCTCTCCCCTCTCTGGCATGCCCTGCTCCAAGCTCATTCACCTCAACGTCCAGTTCTCACCTGAACCTCATCTCCTCAGAGAACTCTCTCCTCGCCACCCCACCTCGTTATTCTGGATTATGGAATCCATTTGTTTTCTTGACAGCATGTGCCCCAATTTACTAGGATTTGCTTTATCTTAAATCTTTCTCTCCCCCTAGATCTCAGCTTCATGAGAACGCATGTGAGTGGCTCCCCACTTGCGCCCCAGCACCACGCGCAGTATCTGGCACAGAGGAGGTCACAGGTAGGTGAGGGATGGGCAAACCAAATGAGTGAATATTTGTGCCCTCTCATATCAGATAACTGTATGACAGACTCTTCTCCCAGAGCACAGGGTTTTAAGCTTAAATTAATATTCCTAATTAAATCTATTTTTGGCTTTTAATTTCTTTTTGAAAATACATTAAAATATGTACATAAAAATATGTACATTGTGAGCTGAGCCAGTTATGATCTAGTATTAAAAGCTCAGAACTTGAAATCAGGCAACTTATGTCTCAGTCACGGTTCACAATGTGTAGGCCCCGTGGCCTTACTCCCTGCAGTGTGAAAGGTCTGTGTAATAATCGCAAGCTTTCAGGGCTCCACACAGTGCTTAGCAAACAGCTGGCGCTCCACACATGACTACGGTATGAAACCACAGGCATCTAAGCACCAATTTCAAATGACAGCTTTTTTAAAAACTTCTACGGATCTTGGTGCTGAGGGTCACAGTACAGAATCTTGCCACGGCAAAATAAGTTCCCCAAATACTGAAAGCCAAAAAATTCAGAGAGCTCTTGAGCTTTTAGGAGAACCCATTTTAATCTTCTTTCTCCTTTATCAAGGGTCTTTGTCAACTGTAAAGTGAATAATTTTGAAGAACATTTAAATAAAAGGAAAATTCAATTTACTTGTCACTTTCAGAAGTCTGATTTCATAAACTCATCTCACTAGGATGGTGGTGACAGCCTCATGACTCATGTCAAACTCCCCATGCTGTATATTCTTCCTACACAATCCTATTCTAAGAGAGCTCAAAATAGCAACTTGGTATACACAGCATTATAACTTTCTCTAATAACCATGCCTAGACACCCCCCCCCCAGGAAGTGACTTCTGCTCCTTACCTATCCAGGAACACAGAGCAGCAGGAGGAGGGATTCCCATGGCGCTGCCCACCTCTGGGATTCTGCCTCAGAGCAGCGGTACCACCTGCAGCACATTTGACCCCGGGCCCACTCCTGAAAATAAACGTGGGAAATTCAAGTTATATAATTATCAATGAGGTGAATTATATGTTCCCTTCTACAAAATTCTAAAGGATCCATAAACTTTAAAAGTTACTTGCTAAAAAACTTCATCTCTGCAAAGAAAGGGAGGGAGAGGGGAAGGAAAGAAGGAAAAGGGAGAGAGGGATGGTGGAAGAGCCAGCGTCCTGGGCAGTAAACCCGAAGACTGGACTTACTCGGGTGTGTTTCCAACCTAAGGTTTACTGATACTTGTCCTCATTATAGGCTGCCAGAATGTCAAAGAGGTACTATAAAATATGTTTAATGGAAACAAAAAGGATAAAGTTAAATGTATCGATTGGTCAGTTTCCATAATACAACAGGAACTTAGTAAGGATAGCATAATAGATTTTTTTAAAACTTCAAATTAGTGAATCAGAAATGTCAACATAATCTATGACTTTGCTGACCTTTAAGGGATAAGGAAGGGTCCCACCTCTAACTTTGGCAGTCAAATCTCGGCCGCAAAGTACCAAATACTCATCCACAATTTTTTTCACTTTCTAACATCTCATATTCAATGAAATATATTTCAATTGGCTATCTTTTTATTTTGGTCGTACATAAAATAACAGTCTATCTTACAATCAATGTTATTTTAGATTCGATGAAATAGGGTATAATATTTTATGAGTTCTTTTCAGAGGTTCCTAAGCTTTCATTAAGATCAAGCCTCAAAACCAGTAATAGCAGCTTAGAGGGGACTCGAAACCCCAGCAAGTCACAGAGCCCACAGCTCCACAGCAGACAGCAGCCCACCCAGACAGCGCCTAGTGGATGTGCCACTTCTCTTGCAAAAGTTTGGAAGCTGCTTCTTTAAGGAAGTACAACACACACATACTGGTTGCTGACCCTCCTCCCACCCAGCATGCTACTTAAGAAGTAACTAAAATCTGAGTCTGTGTTACCCATATGCTCAATTTACCAACACCATTGCTTCAAATATGTACTTTGCTCACTGAGAGTTTAACCACCCTCAGTTTTTCATACCAGGCCAATTTCCCAGATATATCTGGAATAACACTCAAAATGGAGTGGGTAATAATGGGGAGCAAAAATGAGGTGTCCTGAGAACTTGGAAGGAAGGGGAATTATGAAACCCACACAGAGCACATCTAACCAGAGGATGCCTCAGAGCACAGCCTGCTATCAGGAGACTCGTGCAGTGAAAGAAGGGACCTCACCCAAGGCCACATGGTTCCTGGCCACAGGACCATGACCTGCACATGCCAGTAAGCAAAGCACCCACCAGCATCTGTCTGCCATGCTCAGCAAGCACATGGGGACACATGCTCTGAGCAACCGCAGCACGAGTTCCTCCTCCTTTGATAGATTTTTCTCCTTAGCAACAAGCCCAACGCTGGCACATGGCAAGCCCTCTATGCATATTAGCTAGCATCTGCCCCACTGGCATCTCAGCACAGGAGAGGCTGAAGAAGGTAAACCTTCCCAGATCCTGGAGGGCAATGAACGCACTGAGGTAACGAACACTGGCTGCACGTGCCTCTCCATCCCAGCTTCAGCAAGAGGTGCTCAATGTGCTTTTGTCTTATCTGACTTTCTAGCCCATGTTTCCAAGTTAGGCCAGACCACTGCTCCGTCTGCTCTACAGAGCAGGAAGGAGAAGGACAGAGGACAGGAAGAGATGCTAATCTGTGAAGTTTTCACAATGCCCTCTCTCGCCCTGTAATCAGAGAATTCTACCCGTGTTGTATATTTTTATAGTACTTCTGCTGAAAATCTTATTTAAATGAAAATTTCCACAGGAGAAAATTTCAACTCCATTGACCTGGCCCTAACACAGCAATCAGAAGTAAACTATAATTTCCTAATTGTATTAGTTTCCTAGCGCTGCTGTAACAAAGAACCACAAACTGGGGGCCTTAGAACCACAGAAATGTATTGTTTCATGCCCTGGAAGCCAGAAGTCCAAACTCAAGGTATTAACAGTTAATACATCTGATTTGTAGGATTATAAGGTTTGGTGGTGGTGGCTTTTTTAAAAAGGGACTGGAATATTAAAGGACAAAACTTGTATTTTCCAATTTTTCTTAATATATAGAATATGTAATACATTATGGGGAGTTATTGCTTTAATTTCAAAACTGCAAATGCATAAGCTAGGAAGCACAGTTTGACAGCAAAATCCTTTAGACTGGAGCAGTGGTTCTCAAAGGCATTCCCAGCAACAAAACCCCCTAAAGAAGTTGAAACCAGGACCCCTGAAATCTAGAGGCACAGCCTGCAAACTCAAAACTTCTTAGAAGACTGTCCCTTGATCTTAAAAACTAATGCAAATATTGTATTCTCCTGGATAATTTATCTCTTTGTCTTAAAATAAAAATGTATCATATTACTTACCAGTTATTTAACATTTTCCCCAAAAGGCTTTGTGTTAATTCTACACACCAGGAAGACGCCCTATGCATCCCTGCCTGCTGGCACCCACCCATTTGAGAAGCACAGTGCTAGGGTGTGCTCAGATGTTTCAAGAACACATACTGGCTCAACTGATCCATGAGTTCTTAAGGAAAAGTTAACTTATATGTCCAGCACTTATGAAAGACCACTGTGAAAACACTGTAAATAAAGTCACCTGGTTTGTAAATGTATATGCATATAAATATATAAATAAAATGATTTTAGTGGGTTCCTCAAAATCATGCTGTATCTCTCCCACTCCACGATAGTGTTAAGTTACAATTAAGCTAGTAAATCCTGTTTGGTACTAGTTATGTTTTGTTTTAAGTACCAAAAGCTTTTCCCTAATCTGAATTCCTAATTCAGTAACAAATAGATATGCCTCTGTCTCTAATGAAAACATTTAACAAGGTTTATTTATTTAGTTCAAGTCTAAAAATAGTTCTTAACCATATACTCTGTGCAGGGTAATATGCTAAGTGTTTTAAAACTTATTTCATCCTCCTTTATTTAATTGGAACATGAAGGCTGTTTTCTTACAACATGCTTTCACATTTTAAAAATGTTAAAGCCTATTTTTTGCTGTTTTGTTTTTCCACAATTAAAATAGATCTCATAGAGTCCCTCATTTCACAGATTAGAAGACTAAGGCTCTGAAGCAGTCAACTAAAGGAACTTGTTTAAGGTCCCAAGCTAGAGGCAGACAGCCCCTGAGACTCTCATCTCCTGTTCTTTGTTCCACATCTTAGATAAGATCATACATCTTCTCAATATAACTTTTGGCACTATTGAAAGCATATCTCCATTTCTCCGTAAAATAAAACAACTGCACATTTTTAAGGGCTACACAATTAACAAATCATTAGGTTCCATGTATATCCTCATGTAGATCTATTAATATATGTCTACAAGGTTAAGTGTAGACATTTAATGATATATTTAGTCAGACAAATTTAGTTTAAAAACATTGCTTTCAAGTGACAGGTTTTTGCCTGATAGCTTTGAATAAGTCCAATATTTTAAAAATCTAATTTCTGTGTCTGATTTTTAATATCTGGTAACTCAAATAAATCACACAAGGTATAAATTAAGCCAACCTGATATGCCTTCTGCTATTTTTCTTAGTGGGTGATATTTATATACACTCACATTTTATGTTGAAAAGGGAACCATTGATTCCTTAACATCTAATTTTCCACAGTGAGACATTAAAAATAACCACCTGCTTAGAACATGGTCAATCATTCTATTCTCAGTAGCTGCTTTTCCTTACATGGAAAGGAAAGGATTGTATACATGTCCAAATCACAGGCTGAAATTCAGGTTCCCATTTCAGGCAAAATGACAGTCACTCTAATTATATCAACCCACCAGGAAGTTCACTCAACTTACAAAGGAATAAAATATTCATCATATGAAAAGCATTTGGCTTCCCCCTAACAGACCACTATATAAAGACTATTTTAGTACTAGTGGCAAATTGATTAAGAGTTCAAGTTTCCTATTTAAATTTCTACTTTCTCTCCTACATAATAGAATTTTTGCAGGCATTGTCACGAGGCTTGTGGTATGTCTAGCATTACAGCTATTTAAGCAAGACTATTACGGCACTAAGGAAGAGGGCTGTGCTTCTGAAACCAGGGTAAGTGGAGCAATGGAGACCTATGGAGGACATGGGACATTCCTGAAGAGTCAGGGGGGAAAAACTAAAACTTAAATAGCTGAACTAGTAAGTAATTGAATCCTTTCTTAATGCTTAAACATAGACATTTGGTTTATTAGAAGGCAAATATGAGCCAGGCACAGTGGCTCACACCTGTAATCCTAGCACTCTGGGAGGCCAAGGCGGGAGGATCGCTCAAGGTCAGGAGTTTGAGACCAGCCTGAGCAAGAGTGAGACCCCGTCTCTACTAAAAATAGAAAGAAATTATATGGACAACTAAAAAAATATATATAGAAAAAATTAGCCGGGCATGGTGGCCTATAGTTTCAGCTACTCGGGAGGCTGACGCAGAAGGATTGCTTAAGCCCAGGAGTTTGAGGTTGCTGTGAGCTAGGCTGACGCCATGGCACTCTAACCCAGGCAACAGAGCGAGACTCTATCTCAAAAAAAAAAAAAAAAAAAAGAAGGCAAATATGCATGACTTTCTTTCTATATCTATAAACCAAGAAGCCTTATGAGCAAAAAGTTTTCAAGAATGTAAACTACTCTCAGCATTATCCCTCCACTCGGTAAACTAGCTGCAGTGACGAGTACAGGGCTAGGACCTCCCTTTGATAAAATGAGAGGGACTTACTAAGGTACCATTATAGCACGTTGAAACTTCGGAAACACTGGATCCTTTTACTTCTTTGAGTTAACTGAAGCTACTTCTGTTCCCTGCTCCTTTCTCATCTTCTCGAAATTGCCTCTCTCGCTGTAGGAGAGGACCACTGTTCAGTTCCAGGGAACCCCCCAAGGGCAATGGAAGAGAGCGAGTCTCTGAGGTACCAGAACAAAAATACCACAGGCTCCTGCATTTAGACAGGAAGACAGAATAGGATCAGAAGGTGAAGACCAAGGCGTGGCAGTCTAGAAGGCAACTTGGCCTTGACATCGGAGCTGCACAAAGTGCTGCCCAGGAGGAGACGCCCCAGACCAACCTGCCTGCCAGGGGTGTCTGCTTAGGGATGGTGTGTCCACGATTCGTGAGCGGAAGAGAAAATCTATAAGGTTTTGATGAGTAGATTCTACTCCCCTAAGTTACAAGATCCTAAAGGTAATTCCTGGTCACAGAGGAGCGAAGACACTATTAAGTAGCACTGGAGCGGAACACAGGTGAAGTTCGGGAAGGCTCCTCCGCGGGTCCACACCTGTCCTCGCACGTGCGGCGCATCCCGGCCCCCCCGAGGCACCGGCGGGGGTGCAGGGCTCCCCACGTTCCCACAGCGCCTACCAATCGAACGCATGAGGAGAAAGTGTATTTCCCTGGGAAACTACTTCACTTGTATCATAACCTGTGGAACCCCACGTTTCCAGGTTGAAAGTGTTTCCTCTGTTCGTTCTTCCATCCCCTTACGCGTCAAAAAGAGCCTCGAGCCCCGTGCCAGAGCTGGACCAACAAGAAACACTGGGGAAACAGCGACGGGCGAGGGCGGTGAGGGGCTTCCCCGCCAGGCGGACCCCACCCCCCACCCCCAGTCCCGTGACCATCACCTGAACCCGGAGGCCCCGGCACGCCCCACGGCCTGGCCCGCGCTTGCTCGCCCCGCGCCGCCACGGAGGGGACAGCGCAGCGCCTGGAGGCCGTGCCAGTGCTGCTGCAGGATCCGACCGCGTCCGGTCGCCATGGAGACCAGACAGGGACAGCCCGGAGCGCGGCGGCTGAAATGTGACGCGTCCCGCCCCGCCGCGCGTGCGCAGGCGCGCGGCTAGCTGTGCGCGTGCGCGTACTCTAGGACGGCCCAGCTGCAGACACCATCAGCCTTAACACCGGCTCCCGGAACGGCGTTCTAGGAACTTCCGGGTCCCGGATTCTTTCCCCGAGAAAGCCGAGGACACCAGACGGCAAGTCCGCCGCTTGGAGTTTAGGACAGCCGCGACTCCTTTGTGGGGACCTCGCTCATCTCCACTTGCTGGCTTTTTACTGTCTGGTTCTCTGGAGAACTGGACCGTAAAAAGAATCATTTGCCCATAAGGAATGGCAAAGCCACAATCAGACGGAGAATTTCCCAGTTTGCACACTGCTCTCCAGAAGGCCCACGAAAACATGCAGTTTGTAACTGCTATTCTGATTTTTTTCAAGTTCTCCTTGAACCACACAGGAGCTAAGGCACGAATTTCCCCACGAACCCGTCACTCCCCTCCTGCGGCTCCAAGGTCATGGGGCGCGTGCGCAAGCAGCCCGCGCCGACGCGCCTGGGAGCCGTGGGGAGGTGCCCTTGCATTGTGGGAAGTGTAGGCCCTTGTGCTCTCCCCAGCGCGGCAACTCAGTCAGGAGCGAGGTCATCAAACTACTATTCCCAGGCCCCCTCAGGGGTTCCCAGGGTACTTTGCGAAGGCATGGCGGGGAGAATGTGAATGTCAGCGTAGAAGGTACTCGGAGCATTTTAGTTTAAGTGGGAGGAAGACAGAAGGAAAGGTGGACATCAGCTTCTCTGAGGAGACTTTTCGTCTTAATGTACGCTGCTGGAGCTAACATTTTGCCTACCACGCCGCGTAATGTGAATGTATAGACTTGTGAACGTGTCCGGCTGTGTGTGTAGTGTGACTGTGAAGCTTTGCTGGTTATAGTTGACATAGTCCCTAAGCGGAACAGTTTTCTATGAACATGATTTGTACATTTCTCCGAGCTATACAGTATACGGAGAAGCTGCACAGGTCCTCAGGAAAACGATTGTTTTTGCCATACTTTGTGCTTAACAAGGCTTGCTTGAAGACTGAGTCCAGTTTGAGATGGGGGCTTCAAGAGCAGAAGAAAACGGTGCGACCTAGAGGTATTCTTGGAGTCACTCAGAAAAACATCTGGACTCAGGGACCGAGGCCCTGGAAAGCAAAGGAGGACAGCAGCAAACAAGTGTCTGTGCACAGAAGTCAGAAAGGGGAAACTGCTGCCTCAACGTCGCAGAAAGGTAAAAAGGATTACTTACATAATGATCAGTCTTCCAAGAAACGTGGGGAGAGCTGCCAATGCCCTGTTACACCACGTTCACTGCTCAAAATGGGAAAACAGTTCATACAAAGTAAAAGGTGGAACTGTTTAAACAGTTTAGAACCAGAGAATATAGACCCACAATTTTCTTCACAAATTTGAACTCAGATTTGAAAGTTGATCTTGAATTCTATATAACTGTCGCATTGTGTCTAGGAAATTCTTCTCAATTTCTATTAGTTCTGGTGCATATAATAAAGAGTAATTGAATACGATAAATACAAAAGAGAGATTATTCATTCATAATCAATAAGAAAACTTTATGTAGTTCAACTCAATAAACACATCTATTGATAACTGCTGTTATGCCCAAATACGTAGTTAGATAGTATAGACTACAGAATTAAAGATGTCTAAAACATCACTTGCCCTCAGATGTTACCTACAGTAATAGAAAGAACATATAAAATAAGGAGGTTGGGGGAATGTAATTTTGTCAGAGAAAGGCAGAGGCATTTTCACAGGTGTTTTAAGTTTAATTTTGTTATTGTTTATTTCTTCATTTAATTTGAAGAAAAAAATAAAAGGCAAAACAATTCAGACAACCACGATTATACCACACAAAGATGACTATTGTTAATATTTTGGTTTATGTCATTTTGAGATACGTGCTTTTTAATAATTTTTAACAAAAAAATCATATCCTGCCAATAGTTTTGTAATCTACATGTTAAAAACATCTAGTTTTTCATTTACAATAGTTCAGTGTGAAGGAACAGCCCGTATGCACAGGTGAAAGCCCCAGAAGTGTGAAACTGCATGTGTCAGATCACCTGGCACAGGCAGCAGTGCTTCTGCTCGGAGCCCTTTCCTAATCTGGACCTGATTCATGGGTGACAGCCTGCCTTGTTCAGTGAATAGATGGAAGCAGTATTCCTAGAGAATACGCTGTTTCCAGAATCTAAAGAGGCCTATCAAGCATTGTGGTAGAAGGAATAGGATGCAATAATTTGTCTGTTACTTGGGATGGGATGTCCCGGCCTGTCCCATATGGTGTACCCCTGGGGCAGTGACCAGGACTTTGCATTAGGGCAGCTGCCTTCAGCCTCCTGATCATACAGTATTAATTTATCTTTGATTATATTATTGAATAATATCCTTGTCAACTGCCCACCAGTCACACTATTGTACGACAGTGTGATAGCAGCATGAAGTCTTTGAGAAAGGTAAGAGGGAGGTTAACCTATAAAGAAGATCAGCCGTGTAGAGACAGGTCTTCCCTGGGCCTTTTAGTCATTTACAACATTTTAAAAACAATGCCAGTAAGGAACGAGGTCAGCCTATAATCAGAGAAAAAGGTTACAGCTGCTTGCCACCTGACTCAGGCCCCGTAATCACGTTCTTTTAAGGCTCAAAGTAATTTCAAGTTCCAACAGCTTAGATTTTTAATTACTTAATTTCACAGTATCTTACATCTCCTCCAGCACGCCCACCCTCTGAGCCTGTGAAGACTTTCCTCTACAGTTTGCCACTTTCTGTCATTTTTACTTCCCTTACTGTGGACCATCACTGTCCCCAGGCTTCCAAGAGCAAACCTAGCTGGCCAGGGTCCCCATGGATGAGCTGACCAACTCTTGCTCAGCTGGTTTTACATTCTGTGCTCTAGAGAGACAGTCGTGTGTATGCTCTCCCAGCTCCTGCTGGTGGGCCTCTGGCTCCTGCCTTCAGAGTAGTGTTTGTGTTGTCCTTCTGCCCAGGTACGTGGTAACTTGGCCAGGAGGGCCTCAGGAGAGGCCTCCTGAGGGGAGCTCGTGTCTTGCAAGGCAGAACCCTGCCCCCGCCGCCCAGTTGTCAAGAAGGTGGAAGCACTGACCTTTAGCAGGAGGAATGACCCACTTGTTCAGCCCCACAGAATTCAGGAGAAGCTGGGATTCACGATATTTGAGAGCACTGACTTGCTTATCCCTGTGCCAAGCTTCAGGTTCCCTTTCCTTCCCCTCAGGGCCCTGGCTGGCCTGGGAGCCCTGATGGACCTGAAATCCCAACCTCGCTGCTGCCCTTAAGCCCTGAGCCTGACCCTCTGTGTTTTCTGGCCTCTGGGTACAACAGGTGAGCCGCTTGTCATATCATGGAGGAGGCTCCTGCCTTTCACACTTCGCCTTCATTGGTTACCCTCATCCTCTCAGGAAGGCCCTGACCTAACTGAGGAGGCTCTCTTCAGATGCAGGAATGCTCTGGAAGAACTGACAGCCACCCACAGTCCCCCAGCAGGGAGTACCCACAGCACACCGTAGCACAGCCCCCACTACAGGAGGGTAGAGAACTGCAGGAGCAAATGGCATGAAGGTGTTAGGTCTGCAAGAGTGAAGAGAAAGGTAGGCAATGAGTAGCTTCCATGGGAGACGGCTATCCAGTAACATTAAACAGAAATTTTAAAAATGTATAGAATATGGATAATACTCACTCATCACAGGGCTTTACACATAGTAGACACACAGTGTCTGTCTGTGGTAAAATAAGTAGAAGAGACCTGCCAGGTACCCTCAGCAAGGCGGGAAGGAATGTGTTGGGAGGCACAACCAAGAGTCTAGGGTGTTGGGGATGATGACCTGGTTTGTAATAGGGGCAGATGTGTCTACTTGTTAGTATAGTTGTTAGTGTATTCTCAATTTGGGATTGGCACATAGCTAAAAGGTGATATTTATTGAAGTGTATTTTGTGACATTAATAGGGAATAGAATGAAATGTCATGTAGGCCTCAACTCCTGGACCTTGGTAAGAAGACTGGATTTGTGGTGACAATTATTTGAATCAATTCCATGAATGACACAGATTTTGGCAGATGCAATTTGAATTATTATTTGAATCACATCTTCTAATGTGGGAACCTGTACTGAAAACTTGAAGGGTTGTGCTATGCTAACAAGTGTCGTGTTATAAAAGTAATAAAAGCTTATACAAAAGGAAAAAGTGAGAAAAACAGTAAAAGCAATCATCTCTGTTAAATTTTGTTGTTTTTCTAAAAAAAAATTTATATTTAAGAAGTTGGGGTTTCTAATATGGTGAACAAATTAATCTGTAGATATAATGCCAGGAGATGATCCATTTTTTTTCAGCATCAGTAAAAAAAACATAGCTGTAATTTCAGTGTTACGGTAGCATAATCAAAATGTTATAGCTCTTGGCAGACATATGGAGATACGTATACCTGTATATAGCTATACTTACGCAAGTACTCTGTCCCATAACAATGTCTTTTTTTTTTTTTTTTTTTTTGCAACAGAGTCTCGCTCTGTTGCCTGGGGCAGACTGCAGTGGTGAAATCATAGCTCACTGCAGGCTCAAACTCCTGGGCTCAAGTGATCCTCCCTCCTCATTCTCCCAAAGTACTGGGATTAAAGGCATGAGGCACCACTCCTGGCCATAACAATGTCTTGGTTGAATTTCTTTAGCTCTCAGGACTTCTATTTAATCCATATACACATCTTTTATTAGTGTAACAAATAGTGTACAGTCTCTGTATAGGTTCTTGATTTTCTACGTTTGTTTTATTCATGAATCTTTCTAGCCAAACAATTCTTGCTCTGAATTCAATTCTGTGTTTATTTTATGCCCCCAGTAAGTGCCAGGGTTGGGGATGGCATTTGGGAAAGTTACCGTTAAGAGTTGGCCCCTGTTTTTGTCCCTTTGGTCCCTTGTCCCTTTGGTTGACGAAGCCAACACTATTCGTCTGTGAACGGCAGACCTGCGTCTGGTGCCGCCTGGTCTGCGGCAGTTGTTTTCACTGTGAGGGACTGGATCACTTGCTGAAAGGATTTCCTCATTCCAGAAGTTAAGACAGTCTTAGAAGGATAATACTGAATTAAATTAAAATATAGATTCTCCAGCCCTGCTCTGAGCGGATCTGATGCACAGGGAGGTTTTAGAACAGCTGCTCCAGAGCACACAGACCTCGCCTCGACCCTCAGTCTGGGTTTCGCCTGCGACAGACACAGAAGCAGGGCTTACGTGCTCGCAGCTGCTGCGTGTAACCGACTGGTTTTCTCTCTCTGCAGTGAAAGAAGCTGGAAGAGATTTTACCTATTTAATAGTGGTGCTTATTGGAATCGGCATTACAGGTTGCACAAAACAGCAAGTATAACACCCCCGAATAGCTTTTTAACTTCCCCTTTCATGCTGCTCTTGCTTTGCATCATCTTCTTTTTCTGTGATTGCAGGTGGCTTGTTTTACACAATTTTCAAAGAACTTTTTTCTTCCTTCAGTCCTAATAAGATATATGGGCAAGCCTTAGAAAAATGCAGGACACATCCGGAGGTGAGTTCTCAAGATCCAGTTCCATGGACTCTGACGACAGGAGAAAGTAAGTGCTGGGGAGGAGGCAGCGGGCAGAATTCCAGCACTGAGCTGTGGGACTGGTGAAATTCACGTGGTAACGCGTCAGGGTTAGGCTGTGCCGACGTGACTGCGTCTTTGTTCTTGAAACACTTTGATTAAGAGCACCCAGAGGTCAGTGTAGGAATGTTTTCCTCTGAGAGTCATTTTACTCATTTTTCATAGATACTAAATGCTTAGAATAAACCAAAATATCAAACTCATGTGATAAGTTTCTAGTCTTTTAAAAAACCTGATTCGTGGCCTCATGGTCACACTAGTAAGTGTTAACACTTCACAAAAGTGTGTCGTGTGCCAGGCACTGAGTGTCTCAGCACGTCGTCTTTATTAAGCCCCACAGAAATCATCTGTGTCAGGTATTCCGTTACCTGCAGTTTGCAGAAGGGGAAACTGACACTTAAAGAGATTAAGTAACTTCACCACCACCGCTGAGCTGGTAAGTGGGAGAGCCAGGACCTGAATCCAAGTTTTTCTGATTCCAAATCTTACGCTCTTAAGCACAACCTGCCACAGCCGTTCCTTGGAGAAGCAGACATGTGGAAAAGCTGCCTCAAGACGCTGTCTACAAGGAAGGGTCTAGATAGTGCCTTTCCAGTCAAAGATCGCCAGCCAGTTGGCCCGTGAAGTGCCAGATTTCTTACTCACTGGGTGGGAAATGTCAGCATTGAAAATATCACTCATTGAAATCCTGATTCTTCCACATTGAAATATAATGACAGCATCATAAATATTAGAGCTGTTCTTCACCCAGACCAAGTAGTAATGTCAAAGAAACAAAGAATGCAGAGTCCCAGGCAAGGGGAACGATGTGAACCCAGAGGTCCCTGTCAGCGTGGAGACCCTGCGCTGGCTTTCCCAGGGCACCAGCTCTGAGTGCTCCATTAGTTTCTCTAATCGTGTGGAAACCTCAGAAGCTAACAGTCTCTGGCATCTTTTTAAATCCACTGATTTCTCTTAATTGGACTCTGGGCAGTCTGTAACCATGTAGAAGAGCTCAGGGAGGGAAACGTATCCCTGAATGAGTTGAAAATCATCAGGGAGATAAGGAAGGTTCCCAGTGTAGGCATTGGGAATCCAAATTATATCTGGGAAAAAAAAAAAAAAACACTCGTTACAGACTACAAAAAGACACATGGGTGGTAACTTATGATAATTGGATGTTAGGATGCCTCTCCAGAAAGAGTTGCTGTGTTATTCATAAACTCAGCCTTTCATAGATTTTCTAGAATAAACAAAAGAGTGAGATATTTAAAGTTACCACTTAATTTGCTGCCTAAAAGAGCTCCATAAATAATAATTAGACTTTAACAATTTTGTCAACATTTTTTAAGGGCCTTCTCTTTGCTGGTACAGTGTCTGCTTGAAAAATAGAAAATCCTAATGTTCTGGTATTGATATGTGTAATCTATTGTATATCTGGATGTTCATTTCATTGTTTCAGCTACACAGTTCTGAAATATCTGTCATCTTAAATATTATTCCTTTTTATTTATCCTGGAAAATGTGATACTGAATCTACAAAAAGAAATTTTGTAGAGTTAAGAGTCAAATTTTTTTAGTTTGATGTCAAATCTGTGTTTTTTAGAGAGAGTTCCACGGTATTTGCATTTTAAATTAAATAAAAACTACATTTCTATATCATGTGAATTTTTCCATTGCAAATAATTGCTTCACACCCATAGCTCTGGTTTATTTTAACTGTCATGACTGCCTGTTTTTTTCTCACTGTTTTTAGTGACTTATAAAGTCATTTTGATCTCAAAGCTTTTATTAATAGTATTAGATCCCATTAATTAAATTATTAAAAATGTTCATTTTATCTTCAAACCATAAGGTGTCAGTAGCGAAATACTTGAATATGTTGTTTATTTTGTTTGTTTTTTGTAAGGGAAGTGGGAACAGCTTCACTTCAGCCTACATTGCTCTGAAACTACAAGTCACACCAAAATTTGCCTGTTTTAATCTCTGTGAATGAAATATTGGTACAAATTATTTAGGGATGATTTTTGCATAATCTTTTCTTTTTGTTTTTCTGTTTTCTCATCATTAGAATGTGCATTTTTGAAAAGGTTCTAGGCTTACTGATTTTTTTTATCCTGTAACAAATAACTTTGTCAGAAAATATTTCCTTAGGAAGCTTAGAAAAATAACACGAGATAATGCCCTGTCTTTGTTGTGTAGGTGATCAGCATTTTCGGGGAGCCCGTGAAAGGCTACGGGGAGGTGACCAGGCGAGGCCGCAGACAGCACGTCAGGTACTGCAGGCGCCCTGAACTCAGAAAGCTCAGGGTCATTCTCCAACGAAAGGAACTTAGGCTTACGTTCATTCATTTCTTGACAGTTTTATTGAGTATGTGAAAGACGGGCTAAAACACATTCGTGTGAAGTTCTACATCGAGGGCTCTGAGCCTGGGAAGCAGGGAACGGTACACGTGGAAGTGAAAGAGGTGTGAGAATCTCGGGGCACGGGGAGCTGGCGGTTCTGGGTGTGGTGTCGCTTATTTGCTGGGAAGGAAAGTAACACCTGGAAATACTACATTTTTTCAGAACCCAGAGAGTGGCAAATGTGATTTTCGATACATATTTGTAGAAGTTGAATCCTACCCTAGAAGAACTATTGTCATTGAAGATAATCGATCCCAAGAAAACTAAAGGAAGCAAGCACGCTGTTTGCTGATGGACGTGGAATGGTGCCAGTTCACTACTCTGATCTTCACGGCTCTCTTCTGGAATCTGTTCCAAAGAATAAGATAGGAAAGAGTATGTAGCTTATAAAAGTGAATATAATCAAGTATTTGTTGCATGTAGACAAACTAGAGATTTTCTTGTGAAAAAATATGGAAATAGAGCATATTTTATATTGTCTCATTGAATTGTCAATCATGATGATATTTCTGCTCTATTTAACATCATCTTTCATGATGAAAAATTTTTGTTACTGAAAATTTTACATCATGTAAATAAAATAGATTTTAGTATTTTATGCTTTTTATATTACATAACTGTGTAAAGCCTGCAGAATAAAATTAAAACTAGCAAAAAAGTGTCAGAAGCAGCTTCCCTCCGTATCCTTTGGAATCTGACTTGAGACCAGCATGTGAAGATATCTGGGAACGTGGTGAACCAGATGGTGAATGAGTCCCTCCATCATCGTGTGGTTTTTAGGAATCCAGCTCATACTTCCTCCCTGGTGAACTGAGGTCATCGTATGCAGTGGGGAAAGCGTACAGTCCACAGTCGGGGGCACCTGGGCTCTCCCCACACCTTTCTAGCAGGTGTGTGGCCTGTGCAGATGCCTCGGCCTCAGCAAGCCTCCCTGGCGTGTGGTTTGCTAGGGTGGCAATGAGGTGAGAGGGACAAGTGCCTGCACCCTAGAAGGCAGCCATGAGGTGTCCTGTCCCCTTTAGAACGTGCACTGGTACCTCACACTGCCAAGACACTCAGGAATAAACGAGAGGCATCTGAGTATGTGTGTGAAGCCCCTATAAAATGTTTCTTCCTTCGCCCTCAGAACTGTCCATAGGGGAATTTCTGATATGTTCTTGAAATTTTAGAATATCAGGCAGAAAAGACCACCAAGCAGTCTGTCTGCCCTGTTTAGTTTATCTCCCTGCTTATTTAGCTAATTTTTTGGTTTAACTGCTTGTTCTAAAGTGTTTTTATAGTGAAGTGGGGGCGGGGTAAAAAAAAATTAAAATAAAAAAAAAATAAAGTTTTTATAGTGAAAATTAAAAGTATTTAGATCTACTTAGTGTATAGCTTTATAATAAATACTTTAGTAGACAAATCCACACTTCCTGTTCATATTCAGAAATATTCAAGCTAATGTTACCCTTTAACACCATTTTTATCAAAGTCCATGGAAAGCCCTCTTGGGGTTTTGTTTGGTCTCTCCATTGAATCCATAGATAATTTTAGGGAGTCATTTGTCTAAGGAAACAATAATAAAATTTTCTAAAAATTATCCATCATATAGCCAATGGCAGAACAGGTAAAACTTCACCTGCATCCTCCGTGCTGGAAGTCTAAATGGGCCGGGTAACAACAGTGCTGCCATTCAGGACGTTAAGGCCTGCTGTTTCCGTGTTTGTGTCCACTGTGGGCACACATTCTGGTGCAAATCTGTTCTTCCCACTGGTTGGAGCCCATCAGGTAAGGAAGGCCCTGCATAAACACCCCCCTCAGACCCTGGCTGTCAGATGAGACACTGGCTGGGACTGGTCTCCATCCCCCCCTGCCGCTGAGTTCAACACAGGCTTCCCCAACCCACCCTGCCCAGCTTCTTAACCAGCACCCCTTTCCTGTGCCCACATGGCTCTGGTGGCCCCATTTTGCAGACCTACTTGACTTTGACCTGACACCCCCTTAGGTTGCCATCTTTGGTCATTTTTCACAGCAACATGACAAATGAAACTTTTCCCAGACACCAGCCAGGTCATCTGACCTCTCCCCAAGCCTCAGTAGCAACAACACAGCCAAACATCTCCTCCCCTTCTCTACTCACCTTGAGGAATTGAGGTTTCCATCACTGTCTTGGAGTAGTCAGACTTTGCATCTGGGCTAGAGGTGGCATCAGCTTCCTCGAGGAGTGACACCTGAAAAGCACTGGTGACCTCTCAACAAGGAAGAGGCCAGGAGTGGGCGGCCAAGGGGCCTGTTGGTTTGCTAGGGCTGCCAAACCAAGTACCACAAACCAGGTGGCTTGAAACAAGCGGAACCTATTATGTCACAGCTCTGAAGGTTAGAAGTACAAAATCAAAGCGTCAGGAGGGCCATGCTCACTCCGGAGGCTCCAGCGAAGGGTCCTTTCTTGCCTCTTCAAGTGTCTGGTGGTTCCACGTGTTCCTGGGCTTGTGGCTGCATCGCTCCAACCTTTGCCTGCATTGTCACACGCCTTCACCTCCGCACGTGTCTCCTCTGCGTCTGTCTTACAAGGATATGTGTGATTGGATTTAGGGCCCACCTGTATAACCTCTCCTCTCAAGATCCTTAACTTGATCGCATCTTTTGCCATATAAGATTCTATAGGTTCCAGGATTAGAACGTGGACCCACCTTTTGGGGGCCACCACTCAGGAGGCAATCAAAAGCATCTGCTACAGTAGTAAGTGGTTCAAGGTCACGCATACTTCATATGGGCTTGGAACGAGGGGCTCAAACCCGGACCTGTCTGATTCTCACATCCTGGGTGTTTAAGCAGTACCTAATGTTGCCTTTCATGTTTCTTTGCCTCTCTATACTTCAGGTTCCTCACCTCTCCAATGAGGACAGTATCTACCTCATAGGGATTTTGTAAGGATTATACGAGGTCACACAGAAGATGCTTCAACCATAGCCAGCACATCCCAACTATCAGTGTATTTCTTGTCTTCCCTTTAGATTGTAGATAGAGAAGGTATCATTTTAACCTTTGCACCTTCAGTTATTACAGTATTTGGAAGATAGTAGTTTCTCAAAAAAAAATATTTGTTAAATCCAAACCTTAGAGATGCCTATAGTTCTAACACCTCCTCAACACATCGCGCAAAAGATGACGAGAAAAGCTCCTGCGTTGCTGGCGTGCCGGCCGTAAGAAAGAGAAGGCTGCGAAGATTACGAATGTAGTCCTGTCACATTCAGAAGTAACTCTGCATTGGCAACATAAAGCCAATGCCTCTAGATGGTTGGAATACCACTAGGAGCAGGCCTGGCAGAAGGAAAACATACCCTGCTCTCCAGGGTGTGGGTAGAAGGCAGCAAAAAAACAATGGTTTATGGAACAACCACCTTGTAAGACCACTTACCGCATTATATGACAAAACAAAAATGCAAAGAAAAGAATCATATTCTGATCAAATAGTTACTAGAACCACAGTAAATGCTTTGATTTGTATCTGTTGATTTGACCCTAGAGATTTTGCTCACGTTTAGAAAAGAGTGTTTTCATGATAAACATTTCTTTGACCACAAAGTGGTGTAAGTATTTACATGAAAAGCTCCACCGTAACAGCTCAGAATAACCACTCGCATTAATCAGATGCATCGGGTGTTCCGCGATTATCCGTTGACTGTCCAGAGTGGCATCTTGGCCCCACCTTGCTCTCTATTGTGTGGGACACGATGCTACCTGCAGTCAGTTATCTGTGTGCAGCTCATAACAAAGGTACACCCCACACTTCCCCAATACCCAGAAACCGTGCCGAGGCTCTCTGTCTCGTTATCTATTTCCAGATTTCTCACCCTACCTAGGGAAAGTTTAGTCAGTGCTTCCCTCATTTGCAATCAAAACACTGAAATTCGATAAATCGCAAAATGCCTCTCCTCCCTCCCCTCTCGCTGCCCTCTCCCCTTCGTGGTGATCTGAGGGATTTATAAAAAGTGAAAAAAAAGCACATCCAAATTAAAGTTTAGTTGAAAAGAGCAAATTCATCGAAGAGAGTCCTGACTTCATTCCTTGCAGTTGGCGTCAATAGCTGCATTTACCGCTCATGGTCACTATTATTTGGTACATGCTGTCACGTGGACTCAGGGACGGAGTGGCACAACGATGAATGCAGAGAAGTCCAAAATGATCTGAGTCAATCATGACACTCTAGACCAAACAGGAATCACATTTATGAGAACTCATTTTTCACGTTCACTTATTGTTCCTGCCACATGCGAATGTGGAAATGGGAATGTTCATTAACTCAAGCAAAACTGTCAGCACTGTTTCAGAGAGAAGTTACTGCTATCAACGAATAAATGCTCAGTGAGGCATATGGCTTTCTGCCTACAGAGGAGACTCTAAAGGAATACGTATTGATTTCTAGATGAACCAAGCAGGACCCCTTGTCTTTGGCACAATTGATGAAAATCAACTTGCTTTTCCTGGAAGCCACTGGCTGCTGTGTGTTATGGGATGCCAGTAAATGTTGTCAATTTTATTTAGGAACAATTCAGATAAAATTCATAAACTTATTAAGCTAAATATCACAGTCATTGATATCAATGTATAGTTAGCCTATAGATATATGAAATGGGATAACAAAAATAATGTCATTTGGAGTAGTTTCAAATAACATAATTGGATCCCAATAGGATCATTATTTTTCATATCAAAGAATTACAAAAATGTTCATTTTGTCTTTATAAAATGTGATTGCCTCATTATTTATTTTGTTTCTACTTATTTAATCCGGGAACCCCAATGCATTGGCTAAGACCGTGCAGAAGTGTCTCCTTAATGATGACAGCCGTGGCTCTGTCGTGCTCTTCGTTTGGCAGCACAGGGGAGCAGGTCTGGTCGTGGAAACAAGCGGACCTCTTGACTTGACTGCATCCAGCATTTGAAGCGTACTTGACCTGGCTCCTGTGGTTGCAACCCTGGGGACACTTTGTCACGTGGGCAGCCTGCATTCCTCCTATGCAAAGGGCACGTGCAGACTTGTAGAGTCTAGTAGAGAATCAGGGTTTTGGTGTGTGGAGAGCTCTGAACAACAGTTAAACGGGACAGGGCACTTCAAGATCCAAGTTTCCTCACAGTCTGGAGCACAGAAGTCTGGGATGAAGGTGTGTGCAGGGCCCGCTCCCTCCCAGGGCTCTGGGGGAGGGTCCTTCCCGCCTCTTCCGGCCTCCGGTGGCTCCAGGTGATCTTGGCTTGTGGCAGCATCACCACCGCAGTCCCTGCCTCCCTCGTCACACAGGCGTCTTCTCTCTGCATCTCCCCATCACTTCTCCTCCAAGGGCACCTGTCATTGGATTTAGGGACCACCATCCCATCTCAAGATACTTAATTTAATTACATCTCAAAAGACTGTTTTTCCCAAATAAGGTCACATTCACGGGGGTCTAGATATCAGAATACAGACACACATCTTTTGTGCTCACCTTTTAATCCAAGACAGGGCCCAAGAATCTCACTTTTTAGTGGATTCCTCAAGTGGTACGGCTGACTGGGAACAGGCTGGCTCTCACTGCTCCGGCACTGTCGCTGTTCTCTGTTTCCCGGGGCTGGGGTTGGCTCTCGGATTGCACTGTCCTTCCACTAGGGACCAGGCCCTGGAAGGGATTCGATAAACACACGATGGCAAGAAGGCCCCGTCTCTGAAGGACGCTGCACAGGGCTGAATGTAAACAGCTATTCCTCCGGAACTCCAGTTAGCTGGCTCTAGTCCCCTCCATGGCAACACTGCTCAGGCGTCTGCTCCCATCTGTTAACACGGCCTGTTTTTGCAGTGATTTAATAAACACAGGCACACAGGAGGCCACTCAGTGTCGGGAGAACGTTTAACCTGCCGCAGAGGCAAATTATTTGACTCTACCTGGAGAGAGCAAAGCAAGATGTCCTAACCCGGCTTTGCTGGGCTCCCGTGTGCCAGGTGGTAAGAGGCAGGTGGAGGTGAGAACAAGGTTTCCAGACTCACCCTCCCTCCAGGTGAGCCCCAGCCATTTCCAGACAAGTGTTGAGAAGTGAAAGAGAGTAGCCTGTAACTAACAAAGTATGACAAAAATCTTGTTCACAGAGCCGTTTCTTTTTTTCTCCTGAAAGCCATAAAATCAGAGATGACAATATTCCACAAATTCGGTGCTCTGTGATCCGGCTGATGAGATGATAGGAGCCCTGGTTAGGAACAACCAAAGGGATTCATCAGTATTTGACAGCCAGTCACCATCTGCTCAAAGTGGAAGCTGCAGTGAATTTCCTATTCAAAAAGATAAGCAGATCTTTGTTTATCTTGATGCCTTTTACAGATGTTACTTACAAACTCTTCTTGACATCATTGCCAGAGGGAAATCCCAGATGTGGTTTTTCTGCTTACCTGAAAAGGACTCTGGAATAGCCTTTGGCTCTTTATGGAAATTAGGAAATGAAGAAGAACTCACAGAAACTGAGAGTCCATTACAATTCATGTGAGACCCGCCTTCAAATTTGAGCATATTTTCACAGCGAGAAGGAAGATTGAATTGTTTAATGTGCTTAAAGGGTTGAGTTTAATTAGATTCTGTCTTTTGGTCAAAATAATTTACATGGCAAAAAGGAAATAAATCCCTAGCTCCAAAGCATTTTTAATGTGCCATTCAAATACCTTGTTTGAAATTATAATATACTGAGCGAACTATTTGGGGAAGTACTGAAGTGACTCTGAATGCCTGTTTTAAACCTTGTCATACGGTTAACCTGTGTTTTAAAAGATATTACCTGGATTGTTCGCTGAAAGGAGAAATGGACTCTTTATGCCACAAAGTCTTTTCTCATACGTTGTACTCTGGATATAACATTGACTGTTATCCTCTCCCCTGTCCTTGTTCATTACTATGACTTCCCTTGTAGGAGTCCTGCCTCCCCTGCCCTGTCATTGCTGCCCCTGTGATAGAACATCAGCAGACGGTTCTGATCTCACTTGCTCACCCAGGCTGCTGGACCTGAGGCCGTGAGGGCTGAGCCACCAGCAGGCAGAGGTGGGAAGGTGCGACCTTCGTGCGGCTTTTCTTCTAGCCATGGTTGCAGGAACATCGTATACATCAGGGGTGGGGAATCTTTTCATGCTGGAAGCTGCATTAATTTAGCTGTATTCAAATAAGGCCGCATTCAGGAAACTTCAATTAGATATACTTAAAAATTGTACATTGTTTTGTAAACAATCTAACCACTATGTAGTTAATAATTTCAAAAATGAAAACTATTTGTTAATTTTAAAGTTAACTCACCTTGTAATGACTGTTGTGTCTGCTTTTTGTTGGAAAGCATTTGAATACCTGGTTGCAGCCTGGAGGTCCACAGTGTCAGCTGATCCTCTAGATGGGTACCAGTCATTTGTGACCTTGCGGGTGTCCTGATTTGGGTGAGGTAGGAGAATGTAGATTCACAGCAGTAAGTGGTTGAAAAGCAAGAAAGTATTTTTCCGGCATGTTGCTGAAGGTGTGGGTGTTCTACTGTATTTTTCCATGTTTCAATTGGGTCTTTCTTAGCATCAAACAATGACTTTAAAATGTCATCTACTGACAGCTCAGTCAATTCCATCTGTAGTTCTTTAGGTGCCTTGGTGATATCATCTAGGTGAGGCTGAAATGCTAATTTGAGTGTGATGTCATGATTTTCAAAGTCAGTGAACCTTTCATTGTATTCTCCAATTAATAGATCTGTAACAGTGGCTTCTTCAAATTATTCCCATATATCATCCTGCTCGTCAGTGACCTCTGCTAACTGGGGAAGATGTTCATCTGAAATTTCCTTTTGAAGAAGTGTTTTGAAAAAAGATGGCTTTTTTCAAAATACTTGGATTTTTTGTCACATATCATACATAGACTTAGTTTTTTACCTTGCAAAGAAATATTCAAGTCGTTTTGATTTGACATGATATCACACAGAAATGTTGCATTCATATAGAAATCTTCTTTCAATAATTCACATTGCTCATTCTGTTCTTCATAAAATTTAACTGTCTGTTCTCCCAGAGATAAATTTTGCCTAATTCCTGTCCCTGCGATAGCCAACGCACTTTGGAATGATACAGCAAATCACATTGAACACCTCATCATTCAAGGTTAGCATGTTACAAAACTGATGATGTTGTGTTACATTTGCACAAATATAGTTAACAATACTTATAACTTGTTGCAAAGTGTCACTTTAAAAAGTAGCTTAAGCACAGAGATTTTGCTGATGCAAGATGCAATGAAAAGAAATGAGAGCATCTGGATCTGTTAATACTTTTTTTATCTGTGCAATAAACCCTTCATCTTTTCCTGTCCTGGAAGGTACACCGTCTGTATATACACTCACTAAATTTACCAAGTTCAGTCCAACTTCACAACATTTATCTTGAAACTGTGGAAGATATCTATTCCCCATGTTCTGTTTGCAAGAATGAGGCTGCAAAGCGAGGAACTCTTTATAGCAAATAAAATCTTCTGTTATGAACAGAATGAAGTATAAAACCTGTGCTGAGTCAGTAGTATCAGTTGATTCCTCAAAGCAATTGAATACATAAATACATATGCACGCACATATACACTTCCTTGCTTGCACACTGGTATGAAACGCAGGAGTAACGGGCAGAACAGGTATCTAAGTCTGTGGTTCCAGCTGTTGATTCCCCCCAAAGGCTAAAGAGAACCAGAATTCTCGGATAAATGGATGATTCCCGGCCTAGGGCAGGCGGGATCTGAGATGAGCTGAGAACACATTATACCAACACACAAGAAAGCGCTCAGAGAATGGTGGGGACATGTCAAAGGAACCCAGGAGCCAGCAGGAAGGGGCTCCCCCAGGCCAAATCTGGGACAATCTGCACATCGAGGTGAACAGCAACAGCAGCAGAATCCAACCCACTGGACAAAACAGAGAACCCTGAGTCCACAGTGACGTAAATAAGCAAAGGAGAACGTTTAACAAGGAAAGGGATATGTACACAGCCTCCAAGTACCTCCCTCAAAATGCAGCACTTACAAGTAACACAGTGGGAGGAGCGACTTCCCAGGGAGAAGCCTGGCTGGGAACAGCTCACTAAGGGGCCAGTCGAGGTCCTGTGGTCCCTGACACAACGCAGAGAGAACACAGTGTCACTTCTGCACTATTCCCCACCGAAGATGCACAGCTTCAGGCAAGCCCACATTGAGGGACATTCTATTAAATGACTGGTCTGGGATCTTCAAATCTATCAAGGTCATAAATGCCAAGGGAAAAAAACACTGAGAACATGCTCCAGACTGAGAAAAACTAAGGCGACACAACAACCAAATGCAACGCCTGGTCCTGAACTGGGTCATCTCATTACAACAGACGGTATTGGAACAGTGGGCAACGCTTGAGGGCGTCTCAAGACCAGATGGTCGTAGGGGATGTTCATTTCCTGACTCTGAGGACCGCGCTGTGGCTGTGTGGGTGTGTCAGTTTGCGAGGGCTGCCCTAACAAAGCAACACAGACTGGGTGGCTTAGACTGCAAACATTTAGACTAGAAGTCCAAGATCAAGTGACATCACTTGATGTTGGTTTCTTCTGAGGCTTCTCTCCTTGGCCGTAGATGGCCACCTTCTCGCTGCGTCCTCACATGCTCCTCCCTCTGTGCATGTCCGTGTCTAATCTCCTTCCTTAATCTAATCGTATTAGATTAGGGTCCACCCTAATGACCGCATTTACCTTAATTGCCTCTTCAAGGCGCTGTCCTAAATGCAGTCACACTCTAAGGTGCTGGAGGTTGGAACTTCCAGCCTGTGAAGGGAGGGCAAAACTCAGGTCACAGGAGGAGGAAGAGGTCCCTGTTTGTCGGAAATACAACACTAGCCATTTTTCTATAAGTTGGAGAGTATTTCAAAAAAAACTGTTAAAGAATAATAATCAGTGAGGGGCATTTAAAATTTTTGTCCCTGGGTAGGTGATTCAACCACACTTAATTAAATGATGTGCAGCTTTGAAATCTCAGCTCTGGATTTATTCAAGCTCTTTCTCTCTCTCTTTATCCAAGGTCAACGTTTCGCTCTGCAAGGCCTTCCTCCTGTGATCCATTACCGAATTTGGCATGAATTCTTAATATTCTGAAAGAAAATGATCCTGGCAAGTGTAAAATATTTACAGCCTACTGTCTGTTCTGCCTCACTTGAGGAAAATTCTCATCTGTACACAAATGTTCTTCAGCTTTTGGGAACAGATGGTGTCGAGTAATAGAAAGACTGAAAAATGATACGGCAGGAAGTGGAGTGCGAGGCCGCCCCAGAGCACCGACCCTCGGGGGGACGCGAGGGGACGCGGGCGTGCGTGAGGGTCACCACTCCTCGCCTTCCACACACGTCTGCTCCCCGGCCCCGCCCAGCACTCCTCACCTGGGGAAAACGCCTCACCGCATACGTCACCTTCGTGTGGGGCCTCCCGACAGGAACACTGTGATATTGTTGTGCCATTGTGAATGCCCGCCGCCCTAAGTATCTGGGTAGCAATTCCTAGAATTGGGTTCCCTCCCATGTCGTACTTTATAAATGGCTGTCTAGGAACTGTCATGGTGATTCCAAAGGCAAGAGATTTTTTAAACCACAATGGAAATGATACTGCAATTAGCCAAAGGTCCTGTAAGGTGGCAGAGACAGCTGACATGCGGGTCAAAGCCAGATCGTGTCTGCGGCTATCAGCCCCTCTAGGTAGCTGCTGACGAGTTGTTCATTAACACCTGCACCTGATCTTCGAGCCCCTGCATGCGGTCTCAGCCCTGTCCCCTAGTCTCCCGCTCTAACACGTATGTACTTCACAAATAGACATGCAAACTTAAAAGAATAAACCCCACGTGCACATGTACACTAACATTCCTCTACTTTTCAAAAGCAGTGACAATCAAGTGTGTGCATTCTCACTGCTTTTTTGGTGCATTTGATATTAGCTTTTCTTTCCTGTGCAGCATCATTACAAATTCACGGGCTTTCCAAAATTTGTCTTCTTTAAATGAAGGTTGTCATTTTCTTTCAAAGCTCCAATTATTGTAATTAAACCATCAGAAGGCCCTTCATGCTAGGTACTTTGTCCGGAGAGCATCGAAAGTCCCAAACTATGGAATACATTGCCTTTCCAGGAGCAGGATTCAGGGGCGGTAACCTAGAGACTGTGATCTGGGCCGGGGGTGCACACGGAAGCTGCTGCTGTTCTCAGTAGGCCACAGTTCCTAATAAAACTGGGGAAGATATTTCTCTTTAAGG
This sequence comes from Varecia variegata, assembly GCA_028533085.1. Lineage (NCBI taxonomy): Eukaryota > Metazoa > Chordata > Mammalia > Primates > Lemuridae > Varecia > Varecia variegata. The sequence goes on along the minus strand of CM052443.1, from coordinate 3,490,961 downwards.
TCATGATGTTAAATTAATTAAAGTTAATTAAGTTGAAATTTAGCAAAAACAATTGCAATTAAAGTAATTTAAATGATTAATTTGTAAAATTTCTGTTTTATTTTCTCTAAAACCTGTTTTACTTTTTATGTCTCTCTTCCCAACTGTCATTATACCTCCTTCTCTGTAATAAGTTCCACGTTACTTATTAGCCACCATTCTGTAGTCAGTGTATTGACAGCTCCATTTAAGAAGCCCATAGTTCGTGTTTGGGAAATTAAAATCTTAAAACAAAGAACTGGAGCTTAGACTGTGAGACAGAAGGCACAAGCCAGTGGGGAGGACGTTTTGGGGGCGAGGCCCTTCCAGCTTCCCACCAGCACCAGCTCAGACGGGAGCTGCAGGCTCACCTGCCACAGTGAGAGCATCTCGGCCATCCCAGCTTGATGAGGCCAATCCACCAGGCATTTTCGGCCTTACAGAAACTTAGCAAAGCAGCGCTCTTTTCTTTGGTTTGTGGAAAGCCAATGTAGCAGGTTTCACTGCTCATGTTTTTTAATGAAAGGAAATGGCTTCAAATTTTTGTGCATCCTTAGTAATGATAATGTGTTCTATTTTACAAGCAGTATTTTGGAAGATCTTTCTCAGCTTGCCTCATTACTCTTTAGCACATACCTATAAGTAAGTGAGCCTTGATTCTCAGAACAGGAAGAAAACACTCTGGGGGTGTTGACAGCTGGCAGACTGGAAAAGGGCCATTTGCATTACTTTATTTACTTCTTTTATTTACTGTTCTTCTCTACAGAAACACAAATGGGCCAATTAGGGAAAGAAGATTTGCAACAGGAAGAATTCCTCCCTTCACCAAAGATTTCATCTTAGTTTCTTTTAAAAACCAACACCCTTGACTAAATTTCGTTATGATTTTTATGCCACAGAATAATATTAATTATGAAATAATGATCTTAATCACACATAAAAGTCCTGATAACACAAAAGGTAGAAAATTCAGGTTTGACCTGGTGCCATCCCAGGTGACATCCCAGTGAGCAGCTGGTGTCTCCCCTTTGCCAAGTGCAGTGGAAACCTCCAGAAGGGCCTGAGGGTGGTGATCTGGGGTCCCTTTCAGGCCCGGGTGAACAAGGGTGGGAGAGGTGAAAAGTGTGTGCCGCCTCCGTGGGATATGACATGCAGGTAATCTGCAACGTTTGAGGTTCGGCCTGGGGCACCTCGGGCTGCTCCAAATACTGAAAGCATCAGGAGCTTGCCCTGGTGTTGGGAGGCACCTGGCACAGTATCACACAGGAAAAGGACACAGCCTCCAAAGAGGCTTGGGCAGGACCACGTGCCCACGGCAGATCGATGTCCAGGTTTTGATTAAATAATTTTAAAATCTCCTAAGACTCTGCCAAGCAGCCAAATGGTGTCTATTGGATTCCACAATAATAACTGGCATGTGCTGAACAGTTGATGTGGTCCAAGCATTGTGCTAACTTGATTTTTATTCATCATCTCAAATACTGTAACAAATAGGTGATGCCAGAGCCGTTATCATTTTCACTTCACAAATGGGAAACCAGGCGCAGAGTGATGCAGCAGCCACGGAAAGTCACAGGGTAGTGATTTTAGAACCCACAGAGGCCAGGACCATCCTTGTTGCTTTCATAATTGGCATAAACACCAAATAAATGAAGGTGCTGATGGCACAGCTGAGGTCTGCCTGCTGTATCTTCGCTGGACTTTTGTCCAGTTACTCCTTCAATTGCTTGAGAGAGGAGCATTAAAACCTAAAATTATCTTTAGGAGACCAAGGCGGGGGGATTGCTTGAGGCCAGGAGTTCAAGGCCAGCCTGAGCAACGTAGCAAGACCCCAACTCTACAAAAATTTAAAAAATAATAAAAATTTTAAAACCTAGAATTCTGCCTGTGGCATTGTCTACTCCTCCCTTGAATTCTGTCAGTGTTCGCCTCATGGATTTTGAAGCTCTGTCACCAAGCACATGTACATTTATGACTGTTACATCTTCCTGCTGAATTGGCCCTTTCATCATAAAGGGACTTCATTTATCCCTTGTCATTCATTTCGCTTTGAAATCGACATTGTCTTACATTAATACATCCACGCCAGCCTCCTTATTTGTCTCCCCCATTTTTTGTTCCTAGGTTTTTCCTTTCCTGACTCTTTTGGACCATTTTGATCACTTTAAAGAATTTACTCAAGGCTGTTAAAGGTGAGTTATGAAACGGATGCGCCGATTCTCTGCAGGGGGTCTCACAAGCGGCACAAGCGTCAGGCGGATAATCGGGTTGCACGTATCAACACCCTTAATAGTGTGCCTGTTCTTTAGCCCCCGTGTTCCACCTCTGCACACATATATATATATATTTTTTTTTTCTTTAAAAATCCTTCCTAGGCCATCTAGACCCCAGACGTAGTTTCCTGCTACCAGAGTTGATGGTAACTGCTCTCTCCACACCCTCGCCCCATCCTCCTTGCCCTTCCTCACCCTCTGCCTCTTTCCCTCTGGTCTCTCTTTTTGATGGAAAATTTATATCATATATTTTACATTAATTCCAACCCTCAGAATTTCACAAAAATTTTTAAAAGTTTTAGAATAGGCGACACATTCTTTGTTTTCAAACTATGTCATTATGAACGTCTTCAGGCCCACAAAAGTGTTATCATAATAAACACCCACGTGCCCATGATCCAGCTTAAGAAACCATAAAATTGTTCCCAAGCCCGTTCTCTTCTTGGCCCACTGCATTCAGTTTTCTCTCCTCGCCATTCCCATCCTGAAACTGTGCCTGTGAAGGTCATCGCCACCCTCTGCATAGTGAAATCCAGTTGTCACCTGTCTGCCCACGTTATACCTGATCTACTGGTGGTGACAGTCTTCTCTCCGCCTCCGCGGTGCTGTTCTCACCAGCCTCCCTCCACCTCTCTGCCGTCCTTCCCCAATGCCCCTGCCGCCGTAAGGGCCAGAAAACCTCGTGCTTTGGCCAAAGGCCCTCTCTCTTCTCTGTCTATGCTCTCTCCTCAACTGATCTCTTTTGGTCCCATGACTTTTAATAACATCAGTAGATGAGTCTCATTTATTTTCAGCACTGAGGATGTATTTTGCAGCTGATTATATGACATCCCTCTTTGGATATCTAACGAGCATCTTCAATCTTAACACTTGCAAAGTAAAAACACTGAATTTCCACCACTCAAAAAATTTCCTCCTCCAGCCTTCCTTGCCTTAGCAGGTGACATCACCGTCCTCCCTATTCATACCTCGGTCTCATTTTTCAACAAGTTCTACCAGCTGTAAAATACAAATGTCTTTGCTTCTCAGTTTCTCCAATGTGACCTCTTGGGGCCAAACCACCAGTGCCCCTCACCTGCAGCGAGAGCAAGCCTGGCCCCCCTCTCCCCGCCTGGTCCCCGCCGGCCCTGTCCCCTCCTGCCTGGTCCCCGCCACCCCCTGCCCCTCTGTCATCCGTTGCCCACACAATATTGGGATACTTTCAAAGTATAAATCAGATCATCATCACTCCCTGCTTAAAACCATGAAGGAAGACGGAAGCAACTAAAGAAATCACAGTCTGCCTCTTTGATGAGCTTCAGGTGGTGATTTAAAGTTCTAGGGCAGAATCTCTTGAGTAATGACTCAAAGTAACAGCTCAAGCGTCCTAATTACCAGCTACTTCTCCAAGAGCCTCCGTTCCAAATTTACAGTTTGTCTCTCTACTTTCTGTGGGGAGGACCTAATTGGTTCTCGTTAGGTAAAAATTAAATTGCTGCAGCCCTGATTCATGGTGCCGCCCCTGGCAAGTCAAACATTTGGTTTTGTGTTCCACTGAATTCTCTGCAATATGGTATTTTCTGCTGTTAGACCTACATCTGAGTTTATGTCTGTATCTGACAAAACAAAATCTTTCCTAGAAATAGATTTATCTTCAAATGATATGCTCGGATTCAAGCACTCATTATTTGTCGGGCTTAGGGAGTTGAAAATTTTAAGTATGGTTGGAATTGAATCTATAAACTTCAAGCATTTTCCAGTGGGTCCCAAATATAAACTTGCTTATTTTCCTTCTGAGCATGTTATTACCCTAATCAGAAATATGCTGTGTTTCCAAATTGCCTCTCAAAATCAAATCACAACCCTTTATCTCATACTTCTGAAATTCTCTAACCCCTTCTCCCACGCATAACTGTCTGTTTCCCACAATATTTGGCCTGAGTCACTGCACTCAAGCCAGTACACTCATGAGCCATCTCACCCGTCAGTGGAATCTCTCTTCCCCGTCCCAGAACACCACATCTTCAGCCAGACTGATCATGCTCTCTGCATTTTAAAAATGAAAGTCATTCCAACCTTCAAATCTATGCTTCAGAAAGTGCCTTCCATGGCTGGCCTCTCCTGTGGGAGTGTTCTAGTTGCTCCAGCAGCAACGTCAGCACACGCACCTGCACCTGTGTCTCCAACAACGTCAGCATACGCACCTGCACCTGTGTCTCCAACAACGTCAGCATACGCACCTGCAAAGAGTCTCTGTCTCCAACAATGTCAGCATATGCACCTGCAAAGAGTCTCTGTCTCCAACAACGTCAGCATACGCACCTGCAAAGGGTCTCTGTGTCTCCAACAACGTCAGCATACGCACCTGCAAGGGGTCTCTGTGTCTCTAACAATGTCAGCATACGCACCTGTGAAGAGTCTCTGTGTCTCTGTCACTCACACACACATACACAGCTCTAACATATGAGAGAAACACGCACCCACTATCCCAAAGACTGAATTATAAATCATCCAAAATTAGGCAAGGAGTGGAGGGAATAAATGCTTCTATTTCCAAGATCATAGAATTCCCAATGTGGAAAGTATTACTAAGGAATCGTTCAATGTCATTTAACCCATCATCATGATCGGAGGAGGAGCAACAAAAATATGAACTGGCATTTTTGGTGGAATTTAGACGCTCTACTCCAACAGCACAGGGAACGGTGAGGTGTGCTATTCATGTCTCCCTTTTGCAGAGGGGGAAACTGAGACCCAGAGAACTGGCGAAGCACCGCCCAGCTCACACAGCTGGTAGCACGGCTTTGTTGATGCCCCTAGAGCTCAAACCACGTGGTTACGAGGCCACACGGAGGGAGAAATGGATGTCAGGGAGGCAACCACAATTTACCAACTTGCCCATCAGGGTATTTTTTCACGGAATATCAGGAATAAACATGGCATATGGAACCTAGTCTCTTGTCTTGTCTCTGTGGGCTACACAGCACCATGCTTAGCCACACCGGCCACTGGGGCAGAAGGAGAAGCCAGGACCACTCTTCTGTCTTTCCTGGCAGTGCTGACGTCTTGTTTATCATAGATATTTTACATGAATTTTGATTTTAAAAAATATTTTGTAAGAATATTATTTATCTTGATGCCCTTAAATTGTGCACCCAAAGTGAGTGCCTCTCTCTCCTCCCTCAGTTCCTGAAAGAAAATAACCCACCGCTGAGTGCCCTGTAAGTGAACCCAGGTATACAAACAACGTTCCCGAATCCAGCTTCATAAGCTGCTTAAAATAATAAATTGACTCCCCGTTACTCAAGATGGAGAATGGAACCAAAAACGTCCATAATATCCTGAAACACGCGGAGTAATAAATGTTATCTTTACGTTTTCCACTGATTCAAAGAAGGGAGGGGTCAGGAAGACACAGAAGACAGGACTCATTCTGTTCTTCACTGCTCCGTGTTTAACTTTGCAAAGAATGGCACCAAATTCAGAATTTCAGATTAATGGGTTTGATCAAAAGAGGGAGCTCTAGCCTTTGTATCCCCAGCACCTAAGGCTTGTGGTGTTTGTCTTGTTTTGTAAATAGAGGAAGAGCATTCAAGGTTCTATATGAAAGGCCAAAGTACTGTTGAATTGATTACCCTGTTTGTCATTGTTTTGTTCTGTCTCCAAACCGATTCTCTGCAGGTGAAAACGTTCTTCCTGGGCCCTCAGGAAAGACTCGCGCTTCAGCCTCGTGACCACTAGGGGGCGACTGACACCACCATAACGAATCCCCCCACCAGGGTCAGGAAATGCAGTGCGTGGGTCATGACTTACATTACAAAGGCTTCTCTTAAGACAATCGTATCTTTGTGGTATTCTTTTAAAGACTTTTGTTTCTTTGAGATTCGTTTTATATAGTTTATTTAAATTTCAAGATCCCCTAGTAAGTCCAATTAAAATAGAAAATTATTTACATAGCTTCCATGTATTCAACAAATATTTAAATACAACAGCCTGCGTTCTGCAAGCCTCTGCTAGACAGTGAGGCCAAGAAACTGGAAGACTCAGCCCTTCCTTCCAACAGACGAATTGGAAGCACAAAAAAGCTAATTACAAGCCTCAGAGTGGAGCTGAGGCAGAGTGGGGGGGAATCAGCTCTGGGGGAGGGCGCCCAGCTAGACACGCCTCACACAGAGCACAAAAGGCACAGGCATGTAAAGCAACATGCATTTACTATGACAAGTGAAGCAGTCTATGTACTCTTAAAGTGTTTATTACTTGAATGTAGGAAGTTCGAAATCATTCCCACACTCTCCCATAGGAAGTTCTTTGTTCACTGTTGGATTTGCCGAAGGAAAAAAAGGAAAAAAAAAAGCGGGGGAGGGTAGGGGATCCGCAAGGCCTGACCACATGAGAAATCTAAAGGGGCCTGTGGAACTCTACCATAACGTTTCTCCCACATAAGAAAATTAGTTGTTTGGTTTTGTTTGTTTGTTTGTTTGGAGACAGGCCTCGCTCTGTCTCCTGGGCTAGAGTACAATCCCGGCTCATTGTAGCCCGCACTCCTGGGCTCAGGTGATCCTCCTGCCTCAGCTTCCTGAGCAGCTGGGACTACAGGTGTAGGCCACCAGGCTCAGCGAATTTTTTTTATTTTTTGTAGAGATGGGGGTCTCACTATGTTGCCCAGGCTGGTCTCGAACTCCTGTCCTCAAGTGATCCTCCCACCTTGGCCTCCCAAACTGCTGGGATTACAGGCATGAGCCACAGCTCCTGGCTAAACTTAATTTTTTTAAGACTCTTTAAACGATATTTTTAAATTTGAGAGTTTTTAAAGTCTGTTTTCTCCAAAAGCCATGTTGTGCAGCCTGGTCCAGGTTCCCCTCCCGCTTTGAGAAGCCAGTACAGTCTGAAACAGGCCTGCTGTGTCCCTGTGGGTCCCCTATTTCAGTGAAGCGAAGCAGGATTCCCTGTTTTACATATCAGGGAGCTGAAAGGGACATTAAACAAACAAGGGCAGGATGTGAACCCGGAAGTTCCTGCCAAGCCGAAGATCTGAAGACTGACCTATGTGCCACTTCCCTCTGCCCTGGGCATTGAGCCCAAGACAAAGTAACCCAGATCAGACCAGGGAGCAGTTCCAGGGACTGCCCCTGAGCCGGGGGCCTTGGCTCAGCCCCTTCTGCCCCCAGCAGCTTCCTCGGATTGTCACCTGGAAAATCATGTGTGACACCCATCCAAGTTTTGATCTCAGCAGTCAGAGCCAAGGGGCCCAGGGAGCACTACCAATGGGGGAGTGTCACAATTCCATCCCTGGTGCCTGGGTGT
>CM052443.1:3464174-3482887 GCA_028533085.1 Varecia variegata | reverse complement strand
TGCATTGGCAGCGTTCTTATCATGGAAAAAAAATCCTCAGTTCATTTTACAGCCTTTTACACAAAACAAAACACATCTTAAAATCACTTTTTGTGTTCATTTTCATTTAATTGACACCTTTACGTTAATCTTTTTTTTCTTAATATCTAGATATGGTGTGAGGCCAAGATCCACAGGGACAGGCACAATGTGGCTAATGACCCAGTAATTATGCAAGAAAATGACAGCTCAGAGCCTGACCAGCTGTCTCCAAGAGGACACATCCTGTTTCTTTCCTGCCTTCGTTTCCTAGGGCTGCGGTGATGAAATACCACAAACTGGTTGGTTTAAAACAACAGACTTTGATTCTCTCTGGTTCTAGAGGAGAGAGGTCTGAAATCTGGGCATCGTGAGGGCCAAGCACCTCTGAAACCTGCAGGGGAGGGTCCTTCCCTGTCTCTCGAGCTTCTGGTGTTTGCCATCAACCTTTGGTGTTCCTGGCCTGCAGCGGCATCACCCCACTTTCTATGTTGTTGTCACATAGTGTTCTGTGTGTCTCAGTCTTCCTACAAGGGCACTAGTCACATTGCTTTAGGGGCCCACCCTACTCCAGTATGACGTCATCTTACCTAATTACACCTGCAGTGGCTGTATTTCCAAATAAGGTCACATTGCCAGGAACTGGGGGTTCAACATAGATACAATTCAACCCACATATTCCCCTTTCACAAGTGAGTTCAGTGGAACTTCAGCATGCGTATGTAGCTCCAAATAAAGTGCAGACCATCGACCTCCCTCTCAGCTCACAGCAACGGATCTGCCTTACCTGGAGAAACGTGAAACTCTGCAGACTGCCGACAGCCTGAGGGATTGTGCGATGCCGCTCTCCTGGCAAGCAGCACCTCAACATTCAGCCAGACCTGACTGGACTCATTTACACCTGCGAGGTAGACATTTGTGAGCTCCCTTCCTATACGCCAGCTTTCAAAAGCCGGAGAAGAGGTGGGCGAGGAGAGCGTGGGCATCGGAGGGAAAAATGAATGCAGGAAGCAAAGCCAGGCACCCTGACGCCTGCACCTTGAAGAAGCAAGGTGACAAGAGCAAAGAGGTCAGAATTAGACACCTGAGCCAAACACGCTCCCTTTACTCCTGAGTAGCCTTCAGCAAGTTACTAACTCTTCTCAGTCGGCATTTCCTTGTCTGTGAAAATGAGGAACCACACGAGCCTTTCAGGGCTGTCGTGAGGGTGCAGTGAGATGACGGATGAGTGTGCTCACCTAGCACACAGTGCTCAGGAGCGGGTAGGGATGGTTACCTACCTGTCTGTCCCAGGAAGGCGCAGAGGAAAGGGTGGAGCCCGGTGCACAGGTGATTCGTTCCCGGAGGGAATGTCTGCCCCCCGCTCCCTCCCAGGCTTTCAGAGGTGCGCTGGGTGTGAGTGCTGTAGAGCAGGCTCAGTAGGATGCTATTCCTGCAGGGGGGCAGGGGGGCCAGCAGGGGGGCGCCCCACTCGCTGCGAGGCAGCCACCGGGAGCAGAGCGGTGACCGTGACGTGGGTTTATTCGAGCTGGAGATGGACATGTAGGAACCTCGATGGACCTGAGCACCTCGATCAGGTGTTCACAGAGTGCACTTGGAACTGCTCTGTTGGATGGACACGGAAACGGCAAAGACCGCCAAAGGGTACGTCTGTGGCATCCGTGGGCGAGGTGAGATAAAGAGCCAGTGTGTCGAAAGGAAAAGTGCCTGGTCACCTGAAGTTGGAAGGCGTAGGAGACTTTACCAACACTTCCCACACGTGTGAGGAAACAGGGACGACGTGCTTGGCCGTAGGATGTTAGAAAGGCGAGATGGCTCACAGTGTATCTGGGCACTGAAGCTCAACACTCCATAGAAAAACTGCACATGCAAGTAGAAATGAGCCAGAAGGCTACAGAGATTACAAATTTAAGGAAAGTGTGTAGCAAAGTTGTTTTGAATTCTGTACCAGACTCTTCATGGGCTATTTCCCTGCCCAACAAATTGCCAGGGTATACGATAATGTGTGGCCAACCACTGTATCAAAGGTCTAAATTACAGTGCAGAAATCAGGAGCAAATAAATAACCACCGCACTGATAAGAAACAGCAAGAAAACAGTCAGTACCAGACGCTCTCTACAGCCCTGCGTGACTTGCACACGCCCACTCCGCCCCGCTCAGTTTTGCACAGGGGTGAGCAGGGTTCACCTTGCACCCAGCACCTGTGACTTGCAGGTTCATCGTAGAGTCCAGTGGAAGAGGCTCCCAAAATGCCATAGGTTTTTAAAAAGTTAGGGGCCCACACCCAAAACATGAGAAAAGATGTCATCCTTCTTTGGAAGAAAATACTTCCTGTTCACATGTAACAAACACATCAGTCACAGGTTGTCGTGGTCCAGACCACGTGCTCATGCCTTTAAGATGAATATCTGGTAATACCATCTCAATCTGAAATGAGATTCATAGATGATACAATTGACACATACTTTTCAAAAGAATCACCATAATGACCTACATCTCATATAAGGAAAAAATGAAATGAAGGCAATTTATAATTAAAGAATACTATTTATTTCAATATGTAAATGCTTGGGTACAACTACAGCAGAAGATAAAAAGGCCCCCACATGTTTCCAAAATACCTCCCTACCAAGGAGCAGCCGAGGGCCAGGCTCAGGGACAGGGTCACGACTGGGCCTTGGGGACCACATGACTAGGAGCAGCACCTCCAGGAGGCACAGGAGGCTCTGGAGGATAATCAGCCAAGCCAGAAAGACTACTCCTGCCAACGTCTGTGCGAGACAATGCAAAGCCTCCTGGCAAGAGGAAGTCAAGACGGGGGAGCAAAGTCACTGAGCAAGTAGCCCTGCAGGGTAACAGAGGGACGGGGAGAAACACGCGCCCAGAGCTGGCCCTGGCGTTGCAGTTTCCAGGCCCGGCTCCACTCCCACCCCCCACCCCCCTGTCCACTCCCATCCTTTTTCTTTAAGGTGCCTGACTTAAGTTCTGCGTCCTAAAATCAACATGGCTGAAATTTGGGAGTGAAAAGGAGATTCTGATGAGCTTCTTTTTAAGACATTAGAAAGCCTACCCCGTCACTGTCTTGAGAAGTGACCTTAAGAGGGAAGTGGGCACGAAAGTGGAGAGCTGTAATGTTTAATTCTCTGTCACGAACTCAGTACAGGCAAAAATCGGTAGCATTCCATTTACTGCAAATGCCCCTTCCCCAGGTAAAGACTTGAAAGTCTGCATTCAGTTGACAACGGACAGACGACCTTAGGAGCTGCAGCTGCTGGACACCCACCTGCACGCCCACCCCCAGCGCCCCCCAACAGAGAGGGCCCAGACCCTGCCCATCAGCCACAGGGTGCACCGGGCAACACCCTGCTCCAGCTAGGTGCTGAGTCACCTGGCAGGGACTGCCAAGTAGGTATGGGGTTTTCAACTTAGAAGGAACAGCAGAGCTGGGGGAAACCACCTCTGGCCCAAACCACCCTGAAGAGATTTCACAGCAGAGAGCTGTGGGATTTTGTCCTGGTTTCACTCTGCCAGGTTCTACTGCTTCCCAGTCTGTGGCCCAGCGGGCACCCTCTTACACTGCAGCGGCGGCCTTGTTCCACTTGCTTCCCCTCTATACCTGCCTGCTCTCCGTTTACCTGTTTTTTGTGAGGACCTCATAGGCCCAGGTAGAGCAGAAGGAGCTGGGTGGCCCCAGAACCCCCTGCTCTTAGGTGGCTCCACGCCATGCCCTCTGAGACGACGCCCGGATTGACAGGGCGCGGGCAGCACTCTCTGCAGTGAGCAGGCTTCAGACTGGTGGCACCACCCCACTTTACCAGAACAGAAACATGTGTCTGGATCAGGGCATATTTCTTTCTCATTGTTTTTTCTTTTCCTGACTAGTGGTAGAACCAATTTCTGAAACAGCACCTGCTTTAAAAAAAAATAATTAATTTTAAAAATGGGCCTTGGGACACATTGCCCCTGAATATCTGGCCTAACAGTAGGTTTATTTATTGTTATGGATTGAACTGTGTCCCTGCCCCACCACAAACTCCCATGTTGAAGCCCTAATCCCCCGTATCTCAGAATGTGATCTAATTTAGAAATAATGTCGTGGCAGGTGCAATCAGTTAAGGTGAGGTCGTACTGGAGTAGGGCGGGCCCTAATTAAACACGGCTAGTATCCTCTTAAAGAAAGAATTTGGACACAGACACACCACGTGCAAATGAAGGCAGGGATCGGGGTGATCCTCCCACAGCCCAAGGAACACCGAAGGTCGCCAGCAACGGCCAGAAGCTGAGAGGGAGGAGGGACAGCCTCGGAAGGAGCCAGCCGACACTTCTGCCCCAGCCTGCTAACCTCTAGCATTGTGGGGAAATAAATTCCTGTTAAGTCACCCAGTTGCTGGTCCTTTGTTGTGGTAGCCCTAGCAAACTAATACACTCACTGAGATAGATCTTTTTAATTTAATTATTGGCCATCTAGTAAATTATAACAAATTATTGGTATTTAGTGTGTAAAATCCATAATGAGGGCCCTCTTTCATCACAATGCTTGTAGTTTGTACTTAGAGGGAAAAGTATTGTCTACCAGAAACTCCATCCACGGGCTGGCTCATCACAGTAAGATTCTTTTCTGGGAATACCCGGCACCCCCAATATGCCCATTCGGTGGGTTTTGGACAGATGCAATGAAGCCATTTGGCAGCAGTTCTACTGTAAGAAAAAGCCCCTAACTCGGACCCAGTATGACCAACAGGCCAGAGTAACTGGCCTTTGACTACCCAGCGTCCAAAGCATCATATACGACGTCGGACACCTCCCTCTTTAGTCCTCTTCCCATACTTCCCGGGAAAGTCGACAGTGACACGGGTCAGCCTTGCGTCAGTTCTCTAAATATCTAAATTCACGTGGCATGTAGCACAGGTTTTGTTATTAGCTATTTTATTATTATATGTTTTATTCTACTGGCGACTGATGGCTGTTAATAAACGAGATTCCACGTTGCTATAGTAGCTTGTGTGATTTTGAGAAAAGGTTTCCAGAAGGGCTTCCCAGCACATTTCCCTCCAAAAGAGCTCAGTCGATTTTTCTTGATAGCAACCGGTGAAAGGTTTGTGTCGTAGGGAGTCATAATAATATTTTGGTGGCAACACATGCAAAATTACAACATAAATCTTGCTCATTATGTTACACTGGTCATCTTCCCTTCACGCCCACACAAGGATGAAAAGCAGCTGTCTTCACATGAACACCGAGGAGTCACAATGGTGGGGAATCCAACTTCCACATCAGAAAGGCAAATGCCAAGAATTCTCAGGCCCTGACTGTCGCAGTAAAACCCCATGCACCCTTAGAAATGGGGTGCATCGATAGCAGCTACTTGAACTTCAGCCCTTGCGATGGCAGTGATTACCCAACAGAGTATGTACCAGAGAGCTAAGCTGGCCTTTATATGCTTTGGCTCAGGAAGGAGTGGTGAACTTTTTTCTGGGGTCAGAGTTTGGAACAGACAAACCAGTGGGACAAACAGGTGAGAATGTTTAACTAACAGAGCTGAATTGACTCTTCCTACCTTGACAGTGGAACCCTGAAAGGTCCATTGATTGGAAAGGTTTGGGCTGTGAGAGTTTGTCAGCATGTGTTTCGCCACATTGTTGGCTAAAGGTATTCTTTGATGATTGGGAATGCAAGCAACCCAGAGGCCTGTGCTGACATTTGTCCGACTGAGAAAAGCCAGAGCTTCCCCTGATGCTCCTGAAGCGAGGGCTGGAGAGGGCTGCAGGGGGCCTGCCCCAAGCACGGTCCTGCCACCGCCCAGGAACTCAGGCTGCCTGACGGCTCCCTGTAGGAGGCTCTCAGTGTCTATAAGCAGATAAGCCACCCACAGGAGAGCTGTATGCAAACTCCCACATGATTCCTCTTCTCCAAACAAAGCAAAACATGATGAAACTTGATATGTTAATACTACTTAATTGTGACTTCAAGTTCAGGCTACGGTTTATTTAATAAAAGAGAAACCAGTCAAGCAACATGAGGAGGAAAGACGAACAGTTTAAATCTCATGTATTCTAACCTAGAAAAACACTTTGGCCTACAAAACTGGCATTAGTCTTATATCCCCATATCCAAATCCTTTCTAGCCATTCACAAACACAAAGTTTAAAAAAATGCAAATATCTGCTTGCAAGTCGAGGTCTCTTCAATCTGTCCTCTAACAAAGTTATGGAAAGGCATTAATTTTAGGCCATGCTGATGTTTAAGATAAGAGAACGTCCACATTGTTAGGTCCAGAGCTGAGAGGGAGACACACGAAGCCTTGTGTGTCGCAAAATGCTGTTTATTTGAGCATCTGGGTGCAGAGAGGTGGAGGCCAAAAGAGCGTCCACCACGAGGGAGGGGAAAGCCTTGGGTTTTATAGAGGGTTTTTCCAGGGGGAGTGAGCAACACCTGCAGAGATTGGGAGGGGGGAGCTTCGTCCTTATCAAGGAGGATGGGAATGCCGGGGCGTTGGCATCGTTGCTGCAGCTGTCTGTGGTCGGACTCTCCAGAGTCCTGCGGCTTTTGTTTCACAGGCTCCATGATCATTATCTAAGTTTTCCATTAACCGCATTACGTGGGTCCCACCCTAAGCCAACCTAACACACATTAGATACGGCTGACTGCTGAGGCTGTGTCGTACCTCTCATGAAGTGGGCGCTGAGGGTTAACCCACTCCCATTTCGTGATCTGAGCAGGACTTTGCTCAGAATTATAATTCACCCAGGTTGGGCAGACTCCCCGGGGACTGTCAGGACCAGCTCTGTGGCAAACCTGGGGCCAGTTAATCTGGCTCCTTGGGCATTGCCACAGGAGCCAGTGGCTGTCCCAGCAGCAGCAAACGTCTTTGTGTCACCCAAGTTTTGCAGCAAGAGGAGCAAGGGACAGCCACAGTCACACAGAGACAGGCTCTGACGCAGTGGTGCTCGTGGTGCACCCCTCCTTCCTCAGGGGCAGGACTCTAAGTTCCAGGTTGTATTAGCTGGAAGTCTTTGGGTTCCAAGTGATGAAAAACTCACCTAAGATTGTCTTAGATGATTAAAGGAAATGATTTTTAACTCTCAGGTTGAACCAAAAGAAATTGCCATTCTTCTAGGTCAACACTTGTCAAATTATCAGCAATACCATGTTTTCAACCTAATAAAAAGCCCCACAGTAGATGTGGCTTCAAGAGAGGCACGATTCAGCAGTTCAGCCAGTTATTTCCAAGGACTTGGGTTTTCCCAGTCTTTCTAATCTGCCTTCCGTGTGGACAGGCTCAGCCTCAATCTCCAAAACTCCCCACCCCAGAGGGACCCAGGATACCTCTTGATACCAAAATGGCGGCAGCAGCTCTAGACATGCATCTTTACCCGCCCCCCCGACCCAGGGGAGAAAAGCCGTCTCTCCCGATAGTGCACACGGAAGAGGGAAGCAGGTTCACGTTCCTGCAAACGCTGGCAACATCTCTTCTGCCTCCTTGGTTCTGCCAGGGTGGAACAGTATCCCACCGTGGCCAGGAGATGGGATACTTTTTAGCTCAAGCTAATCCTAATTGCTCTGGGGTTAGGAGTGGAGTCAGTCCCACCCATACCACACAGCTGAGTGTGACGGAGGCAGGTCTCCCCGGAGTCACATAGGGGTGTTGTTGCCAGAAGGGGAACGGATATGTGGCGGCAAAAAAGAGATGCCCACTACGCACTGCTGGTGCCGAGATGAGCACAAATGGAATGAGTCTTTGGACTCAGTGAGGCCTCTGGGGGTCGGAGTCGCCCCAAGGAGGACGCCCTCGGGGAGGAAGGGACTGGGCTTCCTGCCAGTGCAGCACCTGGAGCCCCAAGCTGGTCTTTGAACAGACACTGGACAAGGGTGTTTGTGCCCCAGTTGCAGACGCCAAGCACGCACCACACGCCGTGGTCTCTGGTCCAGCTGGCCTCTCGGTACTACCCACATCCTTCCGGGGGTCCTGTCCACTCTATTCCGCTCCTTACAGCACTTGTCACAACCTCTCCTTTCTCTCCTCCACCACCTCCCCTCCCTCTCCCTCTCAGTCAGTGGCTTCAGGAACAGAAGTCAACAGGCACGACATTTCAATTTCTCTGCCCACTCCCAACATCGGGCATTCCTGCCTCCTCGGCCCCCCAGGGTGGAGAGGGAAGGGTCGCCTCCTCGGAGGCCAGCGGGGCTCCCCGGGACCCTGGCTGCCAAGCAGCCCCGTCTCCCACAGCCTTGGCCTCTGCCGGCACATGGCTCTTCCACCTTTCAAATCAAAATGAAATAAAAGGTCACCTCCCACCCGTCTCTTTCCTCCACATCACCCTAGGTGGCCAGAAAGCTCCTACCAGCCCCTCCTCTGTCCCTAGGGGCTGCCCTGGATCTGTCAATTGTGGTGATTTTTGTTGCTGTTCCAGGAGGAACTTCCGGTACTGATCTCAGCACCCTGGGTAAGCATAGGGACCTCAGGGGCAGACGACAGGAGCTGGGCACCGGCACGCACTCGTCTGGGGTCTGGGCAGTCACCTGGGCCCCTGCTGCTGTTTTTACAGTGGAGGCAACAGGGTCCTGCTCCTGCGTGTGCTGTGAGGATGAGGGGAGGGCCCTGGCACGCCCAGCACACGTGCTGTCCTGGCAGCCCACGGCCCTGCCCAGCACACTGCGGACACGGTGGCTGGGTCTCCCACGGCTCCTCCCTGCAGCAGGCTCAGCTCCCCCCGGGCTGCACCCCCGTCGCCCCGCCCCCCTTCCTTCCCGGCGCTCTGCTCTTCTCCTTCCACACACTCTCCCCAGGGGTCGCGGCACCCAGGCCGCTTCCGAGACCATCCACGAGTGACGACTCTCAAACCGCATCTCCAACCCGGACTAAAGAGCACTGCCACCCCCCAGATATCCCGGTCTGCTTCTGGAACCTTCGCTGAGCAAGACAAAGTGTCATGATGGTCCTGTGTCCCCAGTGCTTTCTTCAAGTATTGATGTATGGAAACGTCTCCTGAAGCTGAATGAGTGAATGGATAAGAGATTCAGGATGAAAACAGAGTCACAGGATGATACCTGAAGGTGGAACAGTAGTCGATTTGGGCCAAGTAGTGTGAATAGAGGAGAGCACATGGCAGGAGCCCAGACAGCGCCCAGGGAACACCCCCTTGTGGGGTGGGGTGCTCTTCCGAAGCCTCTTGGCAAACCCTGGTCAGGGCAGAGCTCCTCCAACTGCAGGGTGAGCCGAGACTCTACACCTGCAAAAAGCTGCCGGCGGTGCTGCTGCGGTGGTCCCACAGAACACACTTTGAGTAGCCAGGGCTTAGACCCCGCTAATTCCCTTTAAAACACATGTATGCTTTGCCACCAAAAAAAAAAGTACATAATGGATTACATTTAATAACATACCCCTGTGCTTGTTGATATGGACAGATTTATGCTAGTTATTTTTAGGTGGCCATCAACTGATTGGTTTTTTTTTTTGGTTTTTTTTTTTTTTTTTTGAGACAGAGTCTCGCTCTGTTGCCCAGGCTAGAGTGAGTGCCGTGGTGTCAGCCTAGCTCACAGCAACCTCAAACTCCTGGGCTTAAG
Organism: Varecia variegata; assembly: GCA_028533085.1. Classification (NCBI taxonomy): domain Eukaryota; kingdom Metazoa; phylum Chordata; class Mammalia; order Primates; family Lemuridae; genus Varecia; species Varecia variegata. The sequence continues at coordinate 3,473,304 of CM052443.1, read as the reverse complement.
CGATCCTACTGCCTCAGCCTCCCGGGTAGCTGGGACTACAGGCATGCGCCACCATGCCCGGCTAATTTTTTCTATATATATTTTAGTTGGCCAGATACTTTCTTTCTATTTTTAGTAGAGACAGAGTCTCGCTCTTGCTCAGGCTGGTCTCGAACTCCTGACCTCGAGTGATCCACCCGCCTCGGCCTCCCAGAGTGCTAGGATTATAGGCGTGAGCCACTGAGCCCGGCCTACTGATTGTTATTAATGTGTATAAATTTCTTTTTACACATTGCTGATTTGTGTCTTTTTTGTGAATATGTATAAAAGTAATAATTCTATAATAAAAATTTCCATTTTAAAAATTTACATACTTAAAAATGAATTTCTTTATCAATACATGTATTTATTCGTAGGGTTAGGAAACGTTACCCAGCGGCCTCCCTGAACCTGCTCTTGGCCGTCCATAGTCTATAATCTCCAGATGGCTTTCTCTAAATATAAATCAGATTGTGTCTGTTGAAGCCATGGGGGCCTCCTGGTTCTTCAAACATGCCAGGCTCCTACTGCCAGGGCCTTTGCACACACGGTTCGGCTCTCGGGAACGCTTCCATCAGCTATTTCCCTGGCTCACTCTTGCACTTCATTCCCGGTGCACAGAGGCACTCCTGCTCACCCTAACTAAAATCACACTCCTGCCTTTAGGGCACCTCCCCCGCTTTACCCTTTTCATAGCACTTTCCCCGGACTGACGTTCCACCTTTGTTTCTTCACTTACCTGTTGTTTGCAAGTCTCCCCACTAGAACGCAGCTTCCCAAGGCCAGGGACTGTGGGCACCTGTGCTGGGCTGTGTCCCCAGGCCAAGAACGGTTCCCAGCACATAGTAGATGCTCAGTGCGTAGGTGGGGGGCTAATTTTAGGAACAGCTGGCAACTGAAGAGGGGTGATTTTTTCCTTCATTCTTAATAAACTCTTCCCAAGGGCTTCTTTCAGTTGGAGGAAGCAGCTCAGTAGCCAAAGATACCACTGGGATTACCAAGTGCTTTTCTTCCCTTGAATGGGCAGAGTCGCTCATTAGTAGTAATTCTTGATCTTTGGGGGATCACAGACCCCTTAAGGATTTAAAAAGTTATTAATATTCTTCTCAGAAAAACGCACAATTGAACAAAATGGTTCATGTAATTTCTGGGTGTCTGAGGAGCCCCTGGAGCTGCTTTTAGAAGTTGAGCTTGGCTACTCTAACTCTGAGGTGCCACTCGTTTAAAGTCTAATTGCCATTCAGCCCAGCCAGGAGCTACTAGAAAGATCTTTCCTTTGGGATTCTCCGAGAGATAGATAACTACTACTCTCACAGAATGCACATAACACCAAGAATTATATAAATGGGAATTTACAATGTGAGCTTGAGATAGGGGAGAACAAATCAATAGCCTAGATTCAGCAGTACGAATTATAGCTCTATCAATTCATCTCAATCTACTTGCCAGATTAACTGTGTCTCCACGTCCTCTGAAATGCAAATAACCACTGCCCATGACAGACTGATGTGCACAATTAAGTCTGCCTCCTCCGTCGCCCACACGCTCCTGCTCTAACTAGTTTATTGTTAGTGTAGTTGTTCCCAATTGGCTTAGTTTTATATGTAATCACAACTACACTAATTGAATATTATGTGACTTGGAAAATACACAATTGCAAAAGGAGAGATGTTCCCATAAAGACTGTAATGGCTATGCTGAATGCTTCTGAAAGCTTTGATGAAGGGGCTATCAAAGTGACTGGTTAGGCACGGGCACAGCAACTGCAAAAGACGAGGTAGAAAATTCTGAAACTCTAGGAATTCTACAGCACCGAGATGGCTCTGGAAGCTTCTTTAGGTTCTCATTCCACCTTAAAGCAAGGCAAAAAGGAATTTTAAAAGATGCATTATGGAGAAGGAACTCCAATCAGTGATCCACACTCAAAGAAAAGCTCTTGGCAAGTGAATTAACATTCAAAGGAACTTAAGCTAAAATAAAATGGTTATGATTTTCCACTCTACCTGACTTTGAGTAATCAGCCCTCCAACTACACAGTGAAGAGGGTTCTACTACATTCTAAAACTAGGGAGAGAAAACAGCCAGCCTGAAATCATAAAGGAAAGAAAGGAAATTTGGAGCACCACTGAATTAACTTTTTATAAAGCTGTAATGCCATCAGACCTGCTTTGTTTTTTCCTGCCAAAGTCATGGCCTCAGGAAGCTGACAAAGACAAAATCTTCTGCAATCCCTAAGAGAAGGGAGCTTCAAACTGAGGGACACGGTGAGACAGCCATGAGCTACAGCTTTGCTGGGTGAGAAGAGCTTCACGAGGACAGAAATGAAAGGGTGTGGAATCTAGTTTGAACTTGAAACATACAGGGAACCAGCCACGAATGGGCATAATTCTTAGTAGAGATGATTCTGGAAAATAATAAGGGGAAACATGAAGAACCAGTGGAGATAAAGGGCAAAACTCTACTCCCTAAAAGGATTTTATTTTCTCTAACATATGAAAACTTCAACCAAAACCACTCAGTTGCTCTAAATCGCATGTCCTCGGAATGCTCCGCCCGCACCCACAGGAGACAGTGCTTCCTTTAGTCATTGCTAGGTGTCAGTGGCAAGTCTCGAAGCTGAAATAATCCATATCTTCTCAGGAGGAGGGTGTCACTTGGGGGCCCCTAAACCAATAGATTTTGATTAAAAGGAAGGTTGTTAGGCACTGGGCACATTGCCAAGAATGTGGACTTTAGCAGCATGGAAGAGTCTAGAGACGCAGGCCTGGGGCGTGCTGAACTCAGGAGACACCGCAGCTCTGCAGAGATAAAGAGGAACTGAGCGGGTTATCACACTCAGGTCCAAAGGCACAGAACTTCCCTGACCTCTGAGCACGTAGCTGGCCCTGCCCACCTTCGTGTTTGCCGTTGATAACCTTCCACCCTCCCTCACCCTCTATCTTTTGGGCAGATGCCAAGATCTAGGCCCCAACTTGGCCTTTCAGTGTTTCCCAAGCCGTGGGATCTGGTGTGCTAAGAACATTGGAGCTTTGTCAGATAACGTCTTTCCTCTGCCTCCTGCCACGCTGAGAAGCTACTGGAGTCTACACGTTCCTATGCTCCAATATACAAGCTCAGAATCAGCCTTCTGTCCTACAGTTCTCAGAACCCCCCTGTCCTTCCGGGACAGGAGAGCAGTCTGTAGAGTGCTGCAGGGCTGCCTTCGCCTCGGTGCCATCACCAAGGCTTGAGGGCAAGAGTGATATTACAGTGGTGTCTCTGGAAGAGTAATCCCATCATGATGGGAACAAGAGATTGGAAACAGATTGGAGGTGGCAGTTACTCAATCTACAAACACCCTGTATGTCCCAAGAACTGGACCAGGCTCTGAGAATACAATGCGGAACAAAACTAACGGCCTGGGCAGGTCTCGGGGAGACTGGGCTATGTATGAAGCTTGCTGGTAATTTCGTTTCTATCCTTGCAGAAACCTTAAGAGCTGCTGTCCCCTAACATCTGTGGGGCACACACCACACGTCTGAGTGTTCAGATGTTACGAAGCTGCTGACAAGTCTGCTAAATATGTCCCAACCTCCTACTTTGACAAATGATCTGAAAGGCCAAGTTTGAATTTAGAATTTTCAGATTCATCGATATCCTGTCCCAGGTGGTGGTGGTGGCACCAAGAGAATCAGCCCCCACACCAGCCCTACCCTATGCTGCGGAGGCCAAGTGCACCGTGTGGGCAGCACCCTGGACTCCCCAGCCTGCCCATCCAGGTTGTCCTCCCTGAAGACCAGCCCTCGGCCACCCTTTTGGTCCTGATGTGCGCACACCTGCAGCCTAGGGGACCCCCGGGAGGACTGACTGGGGAGACCCACGCAGACACTTAGGCAGGCTAGGGCCACGTGTGTGGGTGCCAGGGGGACACAGGCTCCTCAGCCCAAGGGAGGTGGGATATGGTCAGGGGGCTTGATGGGGTCAAGTGGGTTGGGATCCTTCTTGTTGAGGTCTAGGAAATACTGCTCATGAATTATGTAAACAGGAAATAAGATTCCAAAATGGTAACTTTCTAAAAGTTACACTAGTAAGCAGTTGAACCAGGTTTCCGACAGCGCTAAGACTCCCATGTCTTCCTTTCTGCCCAGGCATGACTTCATACTTTAGTACAACAGATGTCTTCCTGAAAGAGTGGGTGTTTTTCATTTTATCCCTGCTTTATAGTATCAAAGATGTGTTACCTTTATTTAAAAACATTATTTTCAGATTTAGTGTTTCCAATTTAACAGTCAGGAAGCAAGGATCTTCAAAAAAAATCAAAGACGTCTAAGCATGGAAAATATTAAACACAATTCACAATTTAGTTCCAACTCAAATCCTTGAACGTGTCCTGTGAGCCAGGCCATGTGCTGAAGCCTTTCACAATCAAATCCAAATAAAAAGCAATTTTTAATATTTTAAAAGAAATGAAAACAGCCAGCCTAATGTTAAAATGAAGCACGTAGCCCATAATTTCACTCAATGTACGCTATCAATGTTTTAAAATTATCTGATTCCATACTGTGGCCAAACCATGAAAAAAGGAAGTGAGGACAGGTGTGCAGGGAACAGAGTAGAGAAAGGGCACCAGGAGGGAAAACCAGCGCTCCCCACACTTTCTGCTTAGATTGCCCCTTACAGGAATTTTGAAAAACTTTCAGTTGCCCTTAAAAATCTTTCATCATGATTTAAAATATTTACAAAGGGCATGATTCAGGCATAATTAAATACTGACATTTTAAAATAAAGCTGAAATATCATTAAGTATACTTAGTGCAATTTAAATCTCAGTGCAATTTGCTATCGCTACCCTTTTATAAAAAATGCTTCAGCTTAGCAGACAGAACTTTTACATTGTTCCTTTTTCTCCTTGACCTCATATTTCCATTTCTCCCCAGAATTTTATCCTAATGAAAAATAGCTGTGCAAGTCTTTTGTCAGTGTATTACACTTCTCTACCATAGGAACATGTCCATACCAGTGAAATAAAAATTTTCATTTTTCTGCAGACCCGTATCACAAAACTAATTCATACTTTATCCGACTCTGGTCTGCCAGGACGCCCCCCCCAGGAGGGAGGCATTCCTCAAAGACGTGTGGTGGAAGAGATACCATCAGTCCTGCTGCTGTCTATCCCGCCTGAACTCAAACCACCCCCAGAAGGCCAAACTGACCTTTCCCACTTTATGATTCGCCATCAACAGAGTACACGTCAGAAGAGGAAAAGCCCAAAGTCCTTGAGGTTACGGTACCTTGCTTGAAAAAGCGTTTCAATTAAAGATTCACAGACTCCAGCATTTTCAATGTATCATGTTTGAGAGAGGTTTTCACACCCTGGGGCAATGCACAAAATTCAGGAAGGATGAGGAATAGGCCTCTGTCATGGACAGGGTATCACCCTAAAATTCCTATGTGGAAAACCTACCCCTTAATGTGAGGGTAGGAGGTGGGGTCTTTGGGAGGTAATTAGATGACGTCTGAGGGTGGAGCCCTTATGAACAAAATTAGTGTCCTTTTAAGAGTCCTGAGCACGCTTGTTTCCTTTCTGCACCACGTGAAGACATGAGAAGAGGACCCTCACCAGACCCCAAATCTGCTGGCACCTTATCTTGGACTTTTAGCCTCCAGCACTGTGAGAAGTGTTTAAGCTGTCCAGTCTATGGTATCCTGTCATAGCAGCTGAGCTAAGGTGGCTTCTTTCCTGAAAAGAGGAGGAGGAGGAACTGAGTTTAAAGGGGAGTACAGGAAGAGCCAATCAGAGAAATCTCAGGAAAAAACGTGCTACAGCTTGACTTGTGTCCCCCAAAAAGATGTGTTGAAGTTCTAACCCCAGCACCTCACAGAACGTGACTTTATTTGGAAACCAGGTCATGAAGATGTAACTAAGATGAGGCAGGCTGTAGGAGGGTGGACCCCTAATCCAATGACTGGTGTCCTTATGAGATGACAGAGATGACAGGCAAAGCCCGCAGCGAAGCAGCTACAGGCCAAGCGCTGTTAGGGCTGGACGGCTGGTGGCAGCCGGAAGAGGCGGCAAAGGATTCTGCTGAGTCCCGGAGGCAGCATGGCCTTGCTGAAACCTTAATTTTGGACTTCCGGCCTCCAAACTGTGAGAACAAATTTCTGTTGTTTTAAGCCAGTCAGTTTGTGGTACTTTGTTACCGCAGCCCTAGGAAAGACACAACTCCACAGAGAAGCTGAGGATCTGAAATCGATTCCCTTGACTCCCAAACTGTGTCTGCACACCCCTTGGAAAGGTTACCCTTCATGAGACAATCAGCTTCCAGAACTTTCACTCGATGTTGCCTAAACACTTCCTGATGCCTATCGCAGCTAGAGCAGTGATCATGGGCTCTCGCACAGGGAGTGAGTGGGGACCGGGGACCGGGGACCGGGGACCCAGTCCCAGGAGCCTCTGTGACTCCCTGCACTCTAAGAGCCAGTAGATACGAGGAATGACAGCTTCAGGAAATCCTGCACCGCTCTTAATGGAAAACTGTAAGAAGTGTCAAATATCTTGAGATTCTGGCTGTACAAATGTAATGTTAAAAATATCATATAAACTATTTTTCTCCTTTATCCCATATGTTGTTCCACAACACATGAATAAAACAGAGAGCCAGGGCGGCCAACTGCTGAGTCGGTAATTAAAATGTCACAGTTCAACTGTTACTGTTCTTAACAGATATTATTAGCCAACTTCTTCATGAGTTACAAATTAATCACTTCAATAATGTCTAGGATAGGATACACCCAGTTCAATTCACTTCATAGCCAATTTAGGAGCAAAGTTTTAAAAGTATTAAAATTTGAAGCTTTATAGCTAAAAATAACCTAGAAAATTGAAATATTTACACAGGTTCCTTAACAAGTGTTGCAATTTATTTTGAAATACAAATTAGCTCAACTTTCAGTGACAAAAACAGGCAAAGGGTGACACATGCCATTGATTATAAAAATCTGTACTCTGTTAGAATAAAATTCCTTTCCAATGTGTTATTTCTCAAGAACTCCCTTGCTGGTCGGTCAGCTCACATGGCAGTGGAAACAGTCACACTAATGACAGTTACTCATGGTCTAACACATTCACCAAGTTGCAACATTGAAAAGGAACAAAGCACGAATAAGGACAATGCAGAAGGCAGAGAGCAGCAGGTGGGAAATAAGATGACTGCGTCAGTTCCAGTGAGGAAACGGACACAGTCCCTGGCAGGTCACCACTAGCAGCTAAATTTCTTCAAAAATCACATTCCAAATGTCCCCCAATCTCCTTCAAATCTGTTTTTACAAATTAGGGAATCAGCATTTCCTTAGAAGAGTACATAAACAATTTTCCCCTCTGAGGAATTCTTAAATTCTTCAGAAGCCATAAACTGAGTGCCTCTTTGGCGTAAGAAAATGGACAGCTGTGATATCCTCTCGCAGTTCATGGGCTTTTGTATATGTTGCTGGTGTTTTTCAGTCAGACAAGATATGAAGTCTTGTAGATCTTGTAGGCTACTTTCTCTTTTTGTCATCTACTTCAAGTAGAATAACTATTAGAAATCCTTAAGCTATAATTCCTGGGCCTTTCTTGATCTCCCTGAAAAAAAGCAGCCACACTGGAACCATGCAACGTTTGGTGTTCGCTTAGACAAGCAGCAGCACAAGGAGACATTCCAGGTGGTTCCCTCACCTCACGTCACACAGTCTCCGTGGATCTGAATGAATAACACATTGAATAACTCTTCTAAATAACCAGAGATTCTAAACATTAAAGACAATTACATACCAAATACACAGGCAAACATGGTGGCCTATTTTAGAATCCAGATGTATTTTTCAAAGATCATGCTTATAAGTAAATTACATAGCAGAGAAACATCAAAATAAAGTTGATGAATAAAAAGGCACACTTGAGAAGTTCAAGTGGAAAGAACAGGACAGTTCTTTTTGTTTTGTTTCTAATGCAGGAGGAAAGGTTAACAGACATATTAAAATTATTTTTTCAGGTGAAGGTTTCTGTCAGTTGAAGTAGTTAAGATTGGCTTTTCTTCTTGTACAAAGCGATCCTTTCTCGCGTTGGTGTCTCAGAAGGTATTCAGTCTTCCGCCACATACAAGCGATACATCAGGGCCACGGCCAGTGCTGAGATGGCAGGGATCACCCAGTTGGTCCACCAACTACAAAGACAGAACGAGCAATGACACTTGCACGATGTTCACTGCAGGCAACTCAAAATCTTTGCTCCTCCTAACAGAAAATTACCATCGCCTGTTTTTCTTTTGTTTTTTTGCAGGGGGGGTTGTTTTGTTTTTTACTTCTGTAACCAATTTGGCTGAAAAGACAATTCGAATTTGCTAAAAGTGATGTGAGTGCATGCCCTGGAATACTGGCGATCACTAAACCCTGCCAGCCTTGTGAGAAAACTAATGCCTCGCTTTGTTCCACTTCGACCTATTTCTATAGACTTTACACAAAGAGCTGTTATCAGTTTTCCAAGAGACACGACACTACTGATTGACCTCAATGACATAAACTCTGGGTTACACATTGTGAGTTACCAAAAGTTAATATTCCTTACATGTTTTATTCTAGTTACATATATTAATTAAGAATTTTAAATGGCACTCAATTGAGAATCAGAAGACCAAAGTTCTCATTTTGGGTGAGCCACCAGCAAGCTCTATAGCCAAGGGCAAATCACTTCCCCTGAGTGGTAAATTTGATTACTAAGGTTGCTAACTAACACCATCCCCCTGATACTCCAAACTTAGGTTTTGAAAATCTAATCTTCACTACCTGTGGTTAGTGGATTTAAAGTGTTAAACAGTACACCCAAACTACTTATTTCTGTGGTCTATAGGTCTAAATTCACAAAAATGCCTAATTTACACGTTTGTTCAGTCCTGATACATAGAAGTCTGATCTACTATAAATTACAGATTATGGATCAAATCAGGGAGAGTTGAGAAAAGCTTCAATTTATATTTTAACATTTAAATTAAATTTGAATCCTCAATTTTGATTTCAATTTCTTAGGAAACAGAAATTAATGTATAGGCTTTCAAATCTAAGTAGTCTATGTATATATATTTTTTCCATCATAAACTTT